>PQWD01006277.1:3400-174961 GCA_019425675.1 Leucinodes orbonalis
CGCCCAAAATGAAATACCATTAGTTAAAGAGATCGAAATAAGATTGCGCTCGCTAGTTACAACAATCAAATTTACTCTATTAATTAATATTTTGTGGTCAGAGTAATGGAAATTCTGAGGGTTTTGTAACATATAAGACTGAGCTAAGCATAGAAATACAATTTACTTGAATAATGTTGCCCCTCTAGGACATATATATTACAAAAATTTCAGTATTTAACTGCTATAATTATATGCTGGACAGTATATCCATACTCTATTAAATACAAAGTCATATTAAAATTACCAAAATGTTGTCGTTAAAATATAAATTCTAGAAATAATTAATTGGGGGTGCCTACATGAAGTTTTAATAATAATAATAAAATATTCATAGAGTTGTTCCAACTGCTATTGATATAAGTCGACCAAATCAAAAAAGTCGTAATATTTAAATCAATTTTGTGAAATCCTGCAATGTGCACTACCTGCGGAATTCTAACCGTCGATATCTGGATTATGCTCCTAATTAATTGAACATCATAAATGCCGACCAATTGTGGCAAATTTATACAAGACAATTTTATTTATCACCCGCAGTTCAAGCCACAAAATAATTGGACCGTTAATTTGGTGTTGCGGTTTATATTGAATACAACGACGAATGAACACTCATGTATTTTGGCAACAAATAATACTATGGAACGATGTCTACCTCTCTGGCCACAAATATTAGCTCAGTTAATTAATAAATACAATTGTTAACTTTGTGATTTTGAAATGATTTTGCTTTTTTATATTTGTTAATTAACTATTAATTGTGTATTAATTTAAACACTTTTTATATTCTATAGTATTTTTAAATTCCAAGGTACTTTAGGTATGCTTCAGCATGGGTCGACTGAACCGGTGTAACACCACGGTGTAAAACCGGCTTCTATATTTGAACTAATGACTGACTGCTGTTGGTCGCAGATAGCATTTGCATCTTCACCACTGCCATCAACCAAAGGACATCTGCGGCTAACAGCATTGTGAAACAACGCTTCGCATTGTGTTTTCAAGTAAGGTTTATCCAAAAGGTGTGAAGTTAGGCACAAATCCTCATTGTATCTCCCTATTTATTTTTCCCTTTTAACGCACAAGTTGCTCTTTCAGAATTGCGAGTGTCTGAAGAATACTTCTTACGATTCATCTCAATGTAACGTTTACTAATTGTATAGACAAATTTCATAGGAAACCAAAGAAAAAATCTTACCAATAGAACTGAGGGATGAATCTTCAATAACCGCGAGGCTGCTGTTATGGACTGTGAGATGGCGTATGTCTAATCCGAGGAATATGTATGCGGGGAGCTTGGCCAAGTTGTTGTGTCGGAGCTTCAAGTAAAATATAATCATCGGTTTCGAACGGAGAGTGTTCATAGCCTGTGAATCAAAATGTTATAATGGTATTATTGTGTCTTCTTTTTCATATCGAGTCGATATGGATTCATAGTTTAAACATGATAATGCGATCAATATTGGGCCACTTTGGTCACCCTTTCATTTGCCATCCAGATCCGGGAAACAGCACGAAGATGGATATTTCGAGCAAGACAGTGTTCCAAAGTGTCTGAAGGGCACTTTTAGTTACAAACTCGTAAATTATTGTTTTTTAAGTGACTCGAACTTTTTAGTACGTAGATTAATGGATTTCACAGTGTCGGGATTTGAACCTCAGCCCTACCGCTAGGAGGGCAACAGTTCACACCATTGAGCCACCGACGCTCCTAATAAAATATAAAGGGTAATTTGAAGGACAAGTAGAATATAGTGAGCGAACTTGGTGGTTTACTAGGTGGTAGACTCGATACTGAGTCGTCTAGGTAGGTGCCACCGCAGTGACAGATATCATCCCGTTAAACAGGAGTGTTATGCACTTTTGTGTTTCGGGATGAGGGCACTGTAGCTAGTGGAATTACCGGGTATAAGAGACCTAACATCTGTTGTCTCGGGTGACGGGCGCAGTGCGGCATTGATGGAGGATAATAACTGTCTATCAGTTGTTGGTCTCCTTTTATGCCGCTCTGTCATGGTCTGGCGTATCACTTACCATCAGGTGAGCGTCCAGACCATCCTGTCCACTTTTAACATAAAAAAAAAATTAAAAAAAAACTTATTATCATAAAGAAAGTGAAATCCATCCATCCATTTGAAACTACAGCTTGATATGATAAATTAAATCCACCTTCTGTATATGCTGTTGTTCAGTGAACTCGCAAAGTATGTCGAGGCCATTCTTCTTAACGGTGCAGGAGCAAGGTCATGGTGTTGGCGGCGGGCACTGCTGCGCGCCCTGAGGGTGTGCCGGCCGCGCCCACAGCACCACGCACCCCACCACCAGCCAGCGGGCTAACATCCTCGTTTATCTGTAACATCAGACCTGTTATTACCATGATCATGTACAGTGATCGCACAATCACTAATGTGCCCGATGATGTAAAAAAGTATGGATTCTGATATGCTCACAAAACAATCGAAAAAAGGGTTCCGAATGCAGTGACAGCACGTATACACATATTTCGAATTTAGAACACATTTACCTAAACAAAAGAGTACAAACTGTACTCTCTTCTGCGGTTCGTTTTTGAGGCACGGATGGCGTATCTACCTTTATATATACAGAATATCATTGAATGTGCCGAAAAGTTAATCAACAGTTTAACCGTCACATAGATGGGTATATCTAACAGAAATCAGATTTCTGTTTGGGTCTGGAATCCTAGTGTTAGAATAGAATTCTAAATAAGTGGTAAACCAAAACTCGGAAACTTTAGTGATTAAATCACCTTTAGTGATTTGTTATTTTTTGCACCGAATATGTCAGCTTATATTATAAACACGAGTTTGCAGTATTTTATTGCCTTTTTCTCCTTAGCGTTTCGATGTCAACTAAAAATACAGTTGTGGTAGCTGTCACTGTGGTAGATGATTGATTCGGCAAGGTGAACTATCGTTTGTGCTGTTCAATTATGACGAATCAAGTCAAAATCTGTCAAAATACACCTGAAAGTGCACTTACTTGGACCGTTTAGTGTCTGAAGTCTATATATATAATTCCTGACTGGCTTAGCCAATTCTCTTATAATGAGGGACAAAGATCAAAATATTTGATAAAAAAAATATATTTGAACATAGAGCTAGAAAGAGGACTATCAAAGTATCACTTATTTTTTTTATGAAATCTCCACTAACAACAATATAAAATCGATAAAAAGTATCTTTGCCTCTGATACTGGTTTTATATAAAAGGCACTGATAAACATGTTCACGTACTTTGTAAACAAATAAACACGTCGAAACATAAAAAGAACATCATCACGTTTACGGCTTAGGAAAACTTTCATAACTTTCTCATAAAAATACAATAAAACGGTAACCACATTCTTCCTTGTATTCGTTAACAAAACTTTCGAAAGAAAATGCAACAACTGGCGAAAGTTACGTTTTACAAAAATTTTTATTTGAATTTAATAAAGGTTGAGAAGTTGGTTAAAGTACCTAAACTGACCAGAGTTTTTTAAAGTTATGCATGAACAAAAATATATTAGTCTGTTATTCTATACCTATTATAAATGATCCTTACTTAAATTGGACCTAGATGGCGTTATTGTCTGCGGATATTTATTATTCAGCTTATAAAAAGCTCACGAATCATTACGCTTTGCACGTGAATAAATAATTAAATATTGTTTTACACAGAGCTTAATGAAGGCTTCTTTGAATTTGTGATATTAGGGGGCCGGTAATTCGAAAGCAGGTCGGTAATGTGCACGATAGTAGAATACTGATAAGCTGAGAATGAACTTTATCCACTTTTCGTTCTGGGTTAAGTACGGTCAGTAATAGCCCGAACAAGGTCCATTCTCCACACAACCATGAAGTAAAAAAAGCCCAAACGTGGCGTACTAATTATACTAATTAACTGGCATCAAACGGCCTTCGTATCTTTAAATGGATTGCGTGTTGAAAAAGGCTTTTTAAGCTTTGTCTGTTTAAGTCAGTATTGTGTTAATGAATGGATTCAAATATGTTTAAAATGTCTTATTTTTTATTGTATACGAGTGTTTTATTAAAAAAGGACAAAGAAAAAGAAGCGTAGTCGACTTTAGGGTCGGAAAATTTGTTACCCACTTCCTTAAGGTTTGCCAGCAGATAGAAAATGGAAGTCGACTGTAAGGGACCAGCCCGCGTGGAAGTTCAGAAAATTTACAGGCTCACTACTTCTTCTACTTAAGTACGAGTCCGATTACTTTATCTTGAACTAGCGAAAGATAATAAACAGGTATCCAAATCAACCAATAAAGTGAAAATTTACAAAAAATATTATTTAAAATAGGGGTCCATCACGGAGTGGTTTTAGTATTTGGTTCACGATTATTCAGGTTGAGATTTTTTTATTTTTTAGAAAATCTCAATAATTTCTTGTACACAAATATAAAAATGAAGAAAGCTTACTCGATTCCTAGCAGGCAGTTTTTAATTTTTAATTTATGTTTAATAGTTCTAGTAACTTAGTTAAATATAAAATAATTTTATTATAATTTAATATTTATTTTCGTTTTTTTTCCGAATTGTGTCTCTAGAGACCTTAATGATTTTTGTACAAAATTTGATAACAATTATTGCTACAATTTTTTTTTCCAACTGTCTACAGCTGTTGGCCGCAGATGGCCTTTACAGCTTCACCGGGTAATTGGCAAGATAGTTGATGGTTATTATAATTTAAATATTCTATAAACATGATAGATGTATCTTTTAATGCTATAGCGGGCAAACGAGCAATCGGCTCATCTGATGGTAAATGACACTGCCGCCGATGCACATTTGCCATACCAGAGAGCACTGGAATGCCTTGCCGGTCTTTTAAAAGAGTATACGCCCTTTTTTTAAGGACGCCAGGTCGTATCGCTCAGGAAAAATCTCCGGCAGCAACCGATTCCACAATTTCATTTCAAAAATACGACACAAACGCATTGTAGAGAACTACTATTAAAGGTTTTTTTATTTACACAGTAGAATGTTTTTAAGTATACGCAATTTATTTTATCTTTATTAATCACGCACCACTTCAGAAAACTAATTCATCTTCAACATTTCAGTTATCAAAATTAATTGAAAGGTTCAGTCAGTAAGTTCAAGAATAAATTCATTATGTAATAGACAGTCTGGCATTCATCCAAGCTCTATTAAAGTAAACTTGACGTACTATCTTCAGAATTTGAGTATTGTTTAAGGACTTGAGCAAAGTATGAAACTTGCCAAAGTCTGTTTAATGTTTGCAAATTGCAAGTGTTATCGATATACTTTAGCAATTATGAAAAGAATAGTTTTTAGCCTGATTACTTAAAAAAATAATGTTATGCAGGTATTTTTTATAGCATTCCAAGTCATGAAGGTTTGAAAACAATCAAACATCGGCCAATACCTCCTAATGAGGTACTGTCGAAACATTAACCGCTGGGATGGAACGTTTTCGATACAGTGACGAACGTCCTA
Source organism: Leucinodes orbonalis (assembly GCA_019425675.1). NCBI lineage: Eukaryota > Metazoa > Arthropoda > Insecta > Lepidoptera > Crambidae > Leucinodes > Leucinodes orbonalis. The sequence goes on from PQWD01006277.1 coordinate 8,920, forward strand.
GTATCGGTCAATATTGTGAATAATATGTTGATTTTTGACAAACACACACAATCGTACTTAATTTGCGTTGGCCAAAGAGGTTAGTATTTATTTAACTAATAATTAATTGTCACCAACAAGTCTTTACGTGATAATTTTGAATTCGTAATTTAAAACTATTATCATTGACTCATTACGGCGCCCATTGTGAAGGTATCTATACCTTTTCTCTGATTGTGGGAGAACCGTAAAAATCGTCCTTTACTAACTTTTGAGGCCGAAGCTAACCACACCTGCAATGGACCATCGAAGCAGTTTAAAGTCCTTCAATAATAAAAACAATGTCGAGGTCTTTGTTTTATTGTAAAAGATTTAGCCGCTGTAGTACGAGTAGTATCTTATCAAGTAACGTGGCGCATCATTCAATATTTGTAACAAAATTTTCCATGTGAATCTAAAGGAGCAATTTTGCTTGAGGCGTCTGGAATATTCAGAAATTTATACATAATTTGATAACCTTTAGAAAATCGCGAATAGTCTTTATTCGATAAACAGAGTAGGAGTTATTAACATACGCTATAATTATCCATTGCCCACGTGAACAACTCGGTACTCTCCACTATCCGCAATAAAATACTAAACCTTACTTTTATAAAAGCGCACCTTATTTATATGTTGTTTCATTGATCACTTTTGTTTATTTGCAATATTGTATTTTTAAATACACTGAAACCAATAAATACTAGGTCAATTGATGATAGTGAGCGATGACGTCACATATCAATAATCTCACAAAATATATGGAAACGTTCGTTTTTGACAGTTCATAAAAAGTGCGTCAACGATTAGTGGTGTCAAATACCCAACTCCTATTCCACAGGTGCTAATTAGCCAGCGTACAAAACCGTAAGCAAATAAAAGTAACTATTGTAATTTAAATTAACGTAGACTGTGTAAGCTCACTAGATTTTTGTGGTGAATACAATGGAAATATTTTTTATCGTTACTTTGTTGTTGCTTTACTTTAAAACAATATATTACTTTTTTATCGAGACATTTAGATTTATTTTTAAGTTCAAAAATAACTTCTTGCGAGATCGCTTTAGATACTTACTACGTAGCTGGCTGTAAGATCATTGATATACGAAAACATCTATGCAACGTCTACAGATGGGGACTAGTCTCCTTCGATGATGTTTAACATTTGAGGGTTTGAACTAAAATATACCGCGCTGGTTAAATTTCCACTTCTACAACTACTTACCAGTAGGTGAATTGCATTATTTCTTATTTTGTGAGTGTCTATGTATTTTAACCATTGTATTTTTCATCCCGTGTAATAGATTTTTTAAAGTTTCTGTGGATGTTGCATAGTTTTCATTCTTATTCTCATAACAATACAATACATTTATTTTCTCTCACAAAGATTTTTTTTATCAGCTTGTAATCCCTCAGATGGGCATATCATAGAAGGTTTCCTTTGTTTTACTCTGCTTGGACGTTTAACAAGAGGCTTATTAAATCAAATGCGTCCAGACACGTAAAGTTTGCCACGATCCCACAAGGGTGTATATTGAAGCCCTTTTAATATTGTCGTTATTAAATCAGAACTTTGAAATCAGCAATCGTCCAAAATCAGTCGGGATTGGTCGAGCGGCGGGCTCCAAACGAACAAACAATCACCAATTACGTTGCTGAATTCCGTTCCCACGGTGGAATTATTCGTATGCATTGGTTATATAACATAAAAATGTGATTACAAATGTTTGTAGGTTGAAATTATTAAAACCCAACCCTGCGTATCCCCCATAATATAAATAAAAACTGTTGGTACCTCAATCTCACTAATTTAAACACTCAAACTGTTTGTTTGCACACGTTATGCATTAATCGATATTAGATTATTAATGAGTTCATTGGGAACCTATACCGGGCACAGCAATATAAATACAGGTAAGTTGAAAAAAAAAGTTTAAGGCAAAATTAAGAAAAAAAGTTCTGTTCTGCTGATTTACAAGTATACTCGTGAGCGTTTTGTCTTTTTACTTTGTTAGTGTTTGGGTTGCCATTATAGGTTGGTTTTAAATATACTAGTAGCTAAATTTCGGACTGAAGTAAGGAACGATTAGTAAAATTATTTAACACTAGGTTTACTAATTGTAGCTTGCTATTAAATTAATACCTAACTTTAGAAGAACAGTTTTGTATCAGTAAATTAAAAGAAAGCTAAATGTGCCCCTATCAAAGCACACAATCATCTGAATTGAATCACTCAACTGTGCAATACACTGTTCTTAGCTACCTAGCAATTTGTATGCACTTCAGTAGATATGATTGGCTCGATCCCATTCATCAATGCATACATTGATTATTACGCTTTCTCATGTATACTAAATTACTGCGTGTTTTATAAAGTACATACTATTGATGTAGTATTTATGTTTATTTACCACACCTAAAACATAAGATTAATCGAGATTTATCGCGATACAACAAAGAGTTTGTAAAAGTTACTCGATTGTTATATCATTGTTTAATTTTGGGCGTGCAACCCTATTGCTAGAGTAAAATTATTTTACTTGCCATCATCCATGTTACTCGTATTTACCACAATTTCATTTATTAGTCAGCAGACATATTTTTTTCCCATAATTTCATATGTATGTCATTGTTTACTCAGTTAACCGCGTGCGAGAATTCCCATACCTAGTATAAATGTCAATAGCATCAATAGTCACAGATATTGCACCAAAGTAGTTAAACCCTCATATCTACAAAGGGCCCCAAGTCCAACACGTTACGAAAATAATCTACGCATAGCCATACTACTTCGGAAGGCATGATCCCTGTTATTCTACATTTAGACATGAATTAGTATGCGAGGTGCATTGTTAATAAATTCTATTTTGAAAGCCCATGAAAGCGGTAATTAAGTCTTAAACATTATCTGAGCTCGTCAAGTTGGTAAGATTAAATATATGTACGTGTAAATTGTCACAAGAGTGTCATACGTTTTACTGGAATATTAAATTTGTATTTTTTTAATATTTTTATTCATAATGGAGAGTCCATTGAGCAATCCTGTTAGTTAAGACGTTACGTACCTATGAAAACATGGTTTGCGGGATGTAATTTAGATATAAGATCGATTCGTGGTTAGGCCTATTCAATACAATTGGATGCTACAGGATGATTGATTTAATTGAATAAATTCTGTAAAGGTCAGCATACATATTTGATTTAATTTATCAATATCTATCTTAGCAAGTGCGTCTTTTGCTCATTGGTGTGGACTGTTGTCTTCCGATCTGGAGGGCGTAGGTTCAAATCCCGGCATGTAACAATGTCTTTTAGAATTTCGGAAATTATGTGTATAATGAGCTGATGTGATGATGATGATGATATTGTAGCAATCCAATCCCTTCTATATACATCCTTATGGAGAGAAGTCTGTTATAAAGGAGTTGGATGGCTGACGGATTCAAATAATTCAATTCAAAGTATTTTTTAAAAACTTTTACATATCAAGTAATGATTGCATTTCTTATAAAATGTTGCATTCAATTAAGCAATAGCAATATCGATCAAGACCAACTTTTGTTACAACAATGGAATCGTATTTCATTTTAGCCCATTATTTTCTTGTCATGATTAATGAAAATCTGCGGTCAATTGAAACACTTTATTGCACGTTATTTGAATACTTACTATAATAAACACACTTATTCTTGAGTGTCAGTGACGTAAGAAAAAGACAGATCTCAATGTCATTATTTGAAGGACTTTTGAATGTTTTTCCGCGTGTAGCTCAGTCTCACCATTGACTCTTGAAATAAAGTTATACTTTGAGCAAATGTGAGTTTAGGGTTGCATAATGAGACATGCGATGTACTACGCTTGCTATACCACGACTTCGCATTCTCGTTTTACAACGAAGATTATCGCTTCAGGATTATAAATGTGCGTTATTGCTTCTGATTTGTTAAGCCATTAATTTTATTTAAAATCATACTAATATTATGCAGGCATCAATTATTAGTGTGTAAGTTTGTTACTTCTTAATGTCTAAATGGTTGTAGCAATTTTATTAATATTTGTTATGGAGTAAGACTCCTGAATAATACAGGAGAAATATTTTATACCGCCGGTAACTCAGCAAGTATTTTTATTACTATGATTTTATAAATAATCATAGACATTTAGACAAGGCAAAGATGCAAGATGCAAGATTTACTTTGGGTACTAAAATAACGAAAGATACTTTTCATACTATTATAAAATAAGTAAAATATTTTTTCTTATTATGAAGTCAGCTTACTGAAACATATTCACACTCTCAAATGTGTTTCTAATATTTTGGAAACTGGTTTGTTATGTAAGTGTTTTATTTTATTGTTCTGTCTGTTTTATCTATATAAAAAAATAAAATAATAAATGGGAGACTAGTGTAAGTATAAAGCACGTCTGTCTTTACAAATAATTTCCGCTAAACACTGGGCGACTAACGAGCGACATTTGTCACGCGTCCCGGCCCTTCTCGGCCAGTGTTTCATACAATACTCACGTGTGGACTGTGTGCGTGTCAGGTCGGCGAGCCGTCGTGTGGCGCGAGGAGTGCCGATGTCATGGGGCACTAGGTCATGATCGCTGGGGTTCCACAGCCACCCTGGGGATCCAAATGACGTTATTTTAGAAAATGTTTTGTAAATCAGCGTAAAATAAAATTATCCACTAAAATTCACACAGCGCCTTAGTCCCAGTTCAAACGAGGAGCTTGTAGTCAGTATCCTAAGCAATTGATTGACATACTTGTACACCTTTTTTATGTAACTATACAAACAGCCACGTTCATGCACACAAATGCATGTACCGCCCGGGTATCAAACCCTTAGTGAAGTAGCGACGACTCAACCATTAGACCACATGGGTCGACAAATGAGTGTTATGTAATTAAAATGTGTACTTATATATACAAGCCTTCTTATCAAGTCAAATTAATGATCATTCAAGCCAACCTTAGTGTTAATTATAAGCCACATTACGGTTTCCGACGTGGTTTTATAAAACGATAGTCATATTCTCCGACGGGCAAATTAATAATTATGTTCATTTATTTTGCAACAATAACGATATTCAGTATGGAATGTCTAAACTTAACTACGAAATCATTAAAGTAACTTAAGCAATGCTCTTTCCTCGTGGGATTCTGACCTACATATATATAACTTCTTAATCCTGCAGCGTCTGAAAATATAGAGTCCGTAGTATGTCTTAAACATTCTTCAACATTTATTTATGAACATTGGTAAAATTCAAATCATCTACCTAATCATGTTCACGACATGAATTATTGAAACAACTAAAAACTAATTTTAATCGATCCATTGAAATTTGGTTCGAAGAACAGTTATATTTGTCGAAATTAATTTTATACTTTGATGTGAATGACATATAACTTGCTTGTTAACACAAAAGTTTTCAAGTTAGTTATTACATCAGCGGAGTTTGTACCTTTCTGTACCTCATTGTGTTTTGCCCTTTATGTCCTTTATTTGGCTCCCCTTTTGCTTCTATACCCGTACTTTAACGATCAACCATCAACTAACCGAGTTATGAATACACAACTTGCTGTTTGATTCAAAAGTTTAATATTTGACTTATTCAGTCTTGTTCATTTTTTAGCAAAATGCACCAAATGTGAGATTGGTAACCCTAAAGATGGTCGTTGAGGCGAATAAAATTCTACTAAAGCAATCAATAAACAAAACCCTCAAATGTCCCACTGCAGGGCCTTCTACACAGCAAAGCTAAGTGAAGATCGGTCCGCAACTGACCACGCTGACCCAATGCGAATTGTTGGTTGATAACGCCTATCATCATAAGGTAGATGATAACTGGTCTTCCGACGTACGGGGACCCAAAAAAACATTTGAAGTCCCCCATACAATAATAGATGCTCGGCTTGTGCGATTGATAGCCGAACGTGCTCGCTATGAAGACATCAAGCCCTAAATATATAGATAAATAACATGATTAAAACTCTCTTAGGTTAACACATTTTGCCATTACTAAGTGAATCTATTATCGGGCGAAATATGATATTGACTTTCTAAAACATCTGTTAATATAGTTTAACCATAACAGAATTATATATAGCATCGTTCCAATATCAAAAAAATGCGCTGTATTTAGTTACGAGATTATAATAGGTCGTAAATAACAAAACATTGCACGCAATCTAAAAAAGATATCTAGAATTACCAGTAGGTTCGTAATAGGCTTTCAAGATAGCTGATACGGCATAATTTATATCTGAACAGAATTCATTGAGGTACTTTTTGTCAGGGGCTTGTGAAAATCGTTATATTATTCAAGGGCTGCTCCAGATAACATAGTTATGTAATCATATTTTAGTGACGGAATGTACAACATATTGAGCCAGACAGTGCAAACTACATTTTTTTCGGCGCGAGGAAGTAAAATGATTATTGTGTTACTGAACTTTAGATCCAAAATTAATCTGCATTTCTGCACTGCACATCCGCACCTTGGATTACAGCCTGATTTCCCGATTGCATGCTGTGAGTACCAATCGACATGTGCCTTGCGATGGAAAGGCTAGTTTTAAATAATAAAACTTACAAAATTTTATCAGGAGTTTCACACGGGTCCATATTGACTCGCGTAAAATTCTAAAACTTATTCTTTATCTTACTGCCGATTTTTGTTCATAATAATCACTCTTTATATTTTATTTGCATATTTTTTCAATAACTACTTGATACCAGTGTTCGTATTTTTCAACTAGAACCATTTTGATTTCATACATTTTCTTTTTTCTTTCAATGATATTATTGATTAATTCATAATTTCGTTACAAAGAACGTAGGTTTTTCAACTTATAGTAAGTCGTTGTTAGGATTTTTATTAGAAGAATATTGTTTTCTTTGTTGTAGTAATAGTAACCTAACCTAACCTACATGGGTAAAAACATTTATGAATAAGAAATTTATGTAAAACAAATATAAGCATAGAACACCATTAGGAACGATGAAGTAATTTATTCATATTTGATTATTATGATTTCCGATCAAAACATAAACATGAAAACAAAATTTATAAGTAAAAGTGAGAGATTAGTGATATATATGACATTTAAAATAAATAATGATAAATGGAGAATTTTTTACGGACTTCAGATGAAAGGAGTTTAATTGTTATTTGAGAAGATGCGCCCATTTTTTCAGATATGTGGAAAACTACCACATACATTATAATGAATGAACAAGCATAGTTCCTATCTGTTAGTATTCTCGGTTTTTTTATTAGATAGGAGGCAAACAAGCATACAGATCAACTGATGAAAGGTGAATTGCCGCCCACTTTTCGGTTAAAAGTAAATAAGAATAATACTAATGAAAACCAATACTGATGTCTTTATATAATTTTTATAGGACTTCTTACACACACTTTGCTAAAATATGGGTGCTATGGCGATAGTTAACGAAAATACAGATGGGCACAGCGAAATTTTATCAACTGAACCCGGCTGACCCTTCGGGCAATTTAAAACAATACGTCTCAATTTTGCAAGGAACGGCCAAAGGTCCCGCCTTGCAATAGCATCAAGGGCAGCCATTTTGAGAGTCCTTGATAATTTACACAAAGAAAAATTGCCGAACACGCCGAACTCAGTTCATAAAGGATCTCGAAGTGAAATGATAGGCATTCCATTATTCACGTTTTATTATGCTATGAGAATTGATGAAAAGATTTTACAAAATGATTATGAGGCAGTTTTGGTGACCTTAGTATAATTTATGTATGCTATTTTGTAATCTGGCTGTGAGTAAGTAGGTAATTTAAGTGATTCAATGATCAAACAATACCAGCTTCTTAGGAAAACGAACTCTATTTACTAGAAATACAAGAAACATATGAACAGAATAGGGATTTCAAACTGGTTTGATTTTTACCAGTCTTCGTGACTTTATGACCCCGTCTACGTCTTTAACTCACCAATGTTTGTAATTTCCGGGAATCAAACTCTGAACCCTTGCTGTAAAAGCCGACGTGTCAACCATACCGCCAGTTGGCTCGAGAAATATATTAAGCATATAACAAAAAAAACAATAATTATGGTGTTCATTCAAAGAAATTCATGTTTGTTTATGTACAATGCTGTACCTACTATATTACTTAGATGAGCCTCATCCCGCTTAAACATGAATATTAGATTCAAAGTAACCCGATATACGGCAACAAGTTACTAATGGAGAAGTAAGCCAAAGATTCAACGTGGTAATTATATTCGCAAACTAGCCCATTAACTCTAATTAAGCCAGTGTATTCCTGTAGGAATACCGAGTCATTATGGACCTAACGAACCCTAAAATATAATACTTGAATCTCTAAGCTTGTCACCACCGGTCTCCTTTACCTTTGATAACAAATTACTCGAGCTTTATGAAGTCTCATTGACCCCGGTTTCATTTGATCTTAGAACCAGAGGTACAAGGTATAAAATTAAGACGTTTTAACTTAAGTGAAGTTGAGTGCTTGGTAGGCTAATTGATAAATAATTATATCTCTCTTAAGACGTCACTTCAGTCAATCCGTCATAACATAGCAACAGTTTTGGCGTCTTCAAACTGTAATTTTTAAGATGATGTAATTTTTGAATTGTATAAGTTTTGATAAAAAATGCTTTCCTGAAAATATTTGACTACTATACTTTATCATTCTCTCGTGAATATTGAATTGCAATTGTTGTTGTTAAATAGGTTAGCTTTTAATTGTTTTGTGCGAAACGCTATTCCAAAATTAATTATTCTAATATCGTACCTAGTTTTTTAATGGGAACACCTCCCCTATATTATTAATCATTGCCTAAACAATCCAGCAAATCCTTTTATTTTTCTTTCGCCACGGCCGGCTCATACTGAATGTGGATAGTTTGTTCAAGCCCACTATCAACGTGACTGGAGGCAAACAAAACACGCTCATATTGACTTAGGGCTGTTGTCAAAGTTGCTTTCTCAATTATTCAACTTATACGAAAGCACATCTAGCCTTACGATGGGACGCTAACCAAACAGTCATTTAAAATTAATGGAATATAAACAGGCTGCGCTTCCTTACGTGAGCGCATCATCGTGAGCGTAAACTTGCAGATCAAGTAAAGAATATTACGTATCTACCTTATTTACATCTTGTAATTTATGTTTAGTTACTTTTCACATGAATAGCTAACTATCAATAATCTCATGTATAAACAGATAGTTAAGAAATAATGCTAGACTATCATGTACAAGTATCAAAAGTCCCTACAACAAAGGCTCGCGGTGTTCTCTAACAGCCTAGTAAGAAGAATAACATGTTTTTCATTAGACGAGCTTTAAAGATTAATCCTTATATCTCAGATATATCTATAAGCGGCAACAAACAATGTTTTAGTAGATCGTTGAAATGCACTTTATAACTTTATACAAAATATGGTCAATTATAAATGTAAAGCAGCGGACTGCTGTGTATCGTAGTGAGGAGCACCCTAACTGGCGTTAAGTTATATTTTTTTATTTACCTTACAAAAAATATGCACTATACATAGTTAAAAAAATATGACACTTTCCATCAGGTGAACCGCATGCTCGTTTGCCTCTTTATGCTATAAAAAAACATCATATTTGTGGTATTCATAAGACAACCAGTTCGAATATAAAGTTTAAATTATACTTTTATAAATTAAAAGGTTTAAATTTGAAACCCTTCAAATAAGAGCGCAATAAGCACAATGTTTTCCTTGCCGCCCTAAACAATGTCTTTCTCCATTGTGTACAAAAATAATTACTTAACCTTACCACAGAGAGAGGAAACATTTCCGCAAATAAACAGTGTAATTTTATTACTGATAACACCCGTAGTCGTCACGATTATCTCGACCGAGACAATAAACGGGACATGTGGTGGAACGGTGCAACTCGATGTTACGTTTATAACCGTGTTGCTCCACTATTATTGGTGAGTCCCCCTTACACGGTATCTTTAGTTCTAGAAGTTTAAACATCACTGATAATAGCTTCATCGTTTCTTAGATATTGAAATTCTATAATACATCTTGTTGCTTGTTAATACTCCTACCTATATATTAGTTATACTAATTACCGGCTATAAGAGACCTAACAACTGCTGTTTTGGATGACGGGAGCAGTGTGGCATTGATGGAGAATAATAATAATTAACATAAGACTTATTAACAACTGTCTATCAGTTGTTAAGTGATTTTCTTGAATGCCTCTATGTTATGGTCAAGCGTATTACTTAATCTATGTTATGGTCAAGCGTATAACTTATCAAGTAAGCCTTCTGACCTTCCTGTACAATTTGTAACATAAAAAAACTCCCTTGAAGATCCTCTAATGGATTGTTTTCGACGCTTCTGCTATATATGACGGTGTATTACCAGAGCTTCTTTCGTTGTTTAGAAAGATGTACCAAGGACTCTATAGGTTGGCTTGATTTTCTAAAATAGGATTAACGTAGAAATGTATCATAGACAAGCTATATTACAAGTAAACTATTGAAAAAGTTACGCTTTTAAAAATATTTTTTTATTTCAAAGGTACGCAAACGAGTATGTGATTTAGAACGAAGGTTAGTGGAATCACCACCTAAATACACTCATAACTCCAAAGTAGCATCGAGTTCATTACCAAACTATACATTAAAGATAAATAGGGAGATATGCGGAAAGGGAACAGGGAATAGGAAATTCGCAATACACAAAAGGTAGTATAAGTCACAATAACTAACAATAAAGACTTCGTTAGTATTTGTTGCGAAGCGCTCAAGCTGCCGAGTAAAACTTTCCGTAAATTATACACATAAGACAAAGTTACGGGTAAACTATACGGTTATAGATGTTTTATTGTAATTCCGTTATATCCCTGAGTAAGCTTTTATATAACGCTGTGGATCGTCTTCCTCACCCAAAGTCATTTTTCGATACAGCTAAACTACACTCGTATGGAATGCATCAAAGAAATAAATATGCGCGTTTATTGTATTTCAAGCTTTAAAATAATTATAAGTACAAATATACTTTTGCAAAATTGTTTTGATCTTATAGTTGAATCATAACTATTTATATTTAATAGCGATATTCACAACTAATACAAATATTTTTTGTCTGATATAATCGTCTGCGGTTAAAGGGCAGTATCATACGATAATATTGAAACTAATAGAGTTGAGTCAAAAAAAGTGTGTAAAAATCTATGTATATATACATTGATTTCTATCAAATGTTTATTTAAATATATCCGTTTACCTAATTTTATTAAAAAAGGTATTTTTCTTTTATACATTTCTTTTATTTTCATACAAGAATATTCTGTTCAGAATCAACCAATTATAGCTGACTAAGCAATAATTTAATGTACGAATAACACGGATTGAATACTTGCCTACAGGCTGTCCTCTTGAGTATCTCACTACACAAATCAGCACTTAATCTGTATGTCAAGTGTTTTTTTTAATCGAACCACGCACTGATCATTCCGTACTTGCATGAAATATATCACGTAACACTGTTCTGGTCTCACAACTCCTACCTAATAAAGACGAGAGTATTGTTTATAACTGACGGCGTCCCGACTTCTGCGCACATATCATTCAAGTGACCAAGCCCCTTTTGTCATTCATTATAGTTTGATGGGCCACCTCCGTTTAGATCGTGTCGTTGTGAGACTGATATTATATCTTTTTGTGACGGATGCCGGTCTTGAATGGTGAATCTGAGTCGGTGAACTCATTTTTCAAGTGCAAAGTATTGAAGTAATATTCTAACTATTAATAAATACATATCCACTGACATTCACACAGCGCCATCTAACCCCAAGTTAAGCGTGAAGCCTGTAGTATGTGAACTAAACAACGGATAAATATACTTATATTTTTTTTGTAAATACATAAATATTATACATAGAAACACCCAGACCAATACAAACAGACATGTTCATTCACACAAATGATTGTACTGCCCAGAGATCGAACCCGGAACCCTCGGTAGTAGCTGACGTCTCAACCATTACACCAAATGGGTCATCGATTAATGGAGGAGAACTATGTCCAACGGTGGACTGCGATAGTTTGATGAGAGAGAGATTGTAACTATTTACAGCTACATAAATTATTTATCTTGTCTCCTTTCATAACTAACCCCCACGATATTTATATATACTCGCAGTTAACAGCGATATAAAATGTAATGTACAGAATATAAAACCAAGTTATTACAAGCTGCAGACTTGACCGTTTTCACAAAAACTGTTAAGTAAGCGTGAAATGAATGGTGATTCGTTGTTTTAGCGCATTTTTTAAAAATGCATGCCGTTTATTTATGAAAAACAACACAGTTTTTACATTTTAAAAGCATTATGATTGTGAAGAGTACTCAACCCTTTAAATCAAAGTACAAGAAGTAACTTTTGACGCTATCGTTAAATGAACGCCTATGCTAATGAGGCCTTATTATTAAATGGTATGGTAGAAACAAGTACATCGAAATGATCTCTTACTAAAGGAATAATTATATGGCCATTATTCATATTTCTACAATAACAATTGTTACGACAGTACTGTTACATACAGACAGCTACAGTTGCCTGAGTAAAATGAACGCTTTCAAATCAGGAAAGGATAAATGATTAATGTGTGGCTGAAATATTGGGCCTTACATAAAACGTACCACAATAAAATATACCGTTTGTGTTATAAATAAATGTAAATGGTTAAAGTTAAAATCCCTTTGTGGATTTTAAACGTGGCGTCGTTATTTGTGGCGACGCAGAATGTTTTATTTTCGCATCTCCAATACGCTAAAGCAACCAAACAACAACAAACGCTATCCCCTGTATAAAGTGCGAATAAGTTGGTAACGCTTCCTCCAAGGGGACGGCGGGGCAGAAGTCGGTCCGGATAATTTTAGGCGAGGGCGTATCGATCGCACATGTCACGGAGGGCAACTCGCATAGATATGAAAACGACGTACATTTTACGATACAAATTAAATTCGATCTACAGATTAACACCATACACGTGTGTACCAACGGATAATGGATTATTCATTTTTCGACAGTTTACAAGGCATACACTTATTACAATGATAATATACATTTGTAAGAGATACAAACAAGTAGTGAAGACGACAAGCACAGCTGACAGTTTTGCAAATTGAACCTTCAACAGAATGTAAATGTAATGAAAAAGTATATGCTTAGGTATACCAATTTAAAGTAAAGGTTACAAATAAGAGTGTATGTGAGAACAAGATATGTAACAAAATTATGCTAAACCATAATTAAGACTACTTTTTAAGAAGAAGCTAGACACATTATAACAAGATAGGCGTTGTTTGGAGGAAAGTAACTTTTTGCACATGTTGCCCTGGATATTACTCGTATATTCGTTACACTTTCATTTATTCAATGATAGCAATAATTCCTTTTATTTTACTATTACTCATTTGGTTGTATTACTAGATTCATCGTTTTCATCACAAAAGTCCCTATATTTTTAAGCAGCGAGCGAAGAATTCTAGTTTTATATTTTCGTTATACTTTAATTTATAAAGAGAAGATGAAAATAGTTAGCTTATTTATAATAACGAGCTTGTTTTACAACCCTTACATAAAAGAGAAACTAAAACACCACAGTATGAATGGTTTAATTTTTACTAACTCGACAGCCAAGACAAAATCTGCACTATATTTTTGATAATTTATGATTATATCGGAACAACTTTTTAAAATAAAAAAGTCGGAATAGCTTTAAAAAATACACGAATAAAGTTCACGCATAATAAATCGGAATAAATTTTACATTTTCCCTTTTCTTCCGTAGCGAGATTAATAACTACTTAAACGTGCTTTATCTTTTAATCCTTCAGATTAATTTAAGATAATATCAGCTAAAATGCGTACAAAGTTTAATGTGTCTTTGTCAGACTTGATTCAATCAATCGAAAAAGAAAAAAATGCCATTTCTTGTAAAGCTTTATTTCAATCGACATCCTACTGTTCATGCCTGTTTTTCTACTTTTGCCTGAACGGAAGCAAATCTTTTCCCTATTGACTATTTCCTATTCCTCTCTTTAGATGACTTATTCTTTCCTTTCCCTCTATATCTTTCCTTAGCTTTTGTTTCTCTACACAGAGTTTTTGAAACGTGAAAATATGTTATAAATAGCTTTAAAGGACTTTTAGAACACATATTACATATACGTGTTACAATAACTATTAGCTGAAACTTTTGGAACAGTATTCCTTGACCTAAAATAGAAAGAAAAAAATATTCTCACCATTAAAATAGATCTTTAATGTCTACGGTGAAACCACGCAATGTATGCTTATAATACTACATATGGTGCGTTAAATTATAAGCAAGGTCCAAGGAGTTCACGTGTCAAGGCCTTAAATTAGTGCGTGTATATTAGATCGCTGGATCAGAAATACAATGTAAGTTAACGCAACTTAATTGAACAAGAAAGTTTAAAGTCTTGCAACGCCGTCTGAGTGTTCGTGACTCAGATTGTGTTGCATAATCCGGGCAAACCGATTGACGTCATACCCGTATATTGCGCGTGTTCGACCTTTACCGGTTTAGAGTTATGGAAAAATCACGATATTCTAGGTACTTTCAATTGTACCAAAATATTTCAGTGACAGCTACGATGTCGGTTTTTTGAAAAGGGCTCTGTCTTCGCAGATCCACCGAACCATTGCCAAGCGCAGACGGTTCTTCTATCATTTTTTACATTGAGACATCCCAGAGTACGGCTTAAACCTTGACTTAAAGCGTTGCAGGGAGGGTTGAGTATTCTAGTAAAAGTTTGGCAGGAGAAGTAAATGTAATGACTGCAATATTAGACACATAAAATAATAACAACACCGCCTAGCTCGCAGTAAGCTTTTCGAAGAGTGCAGTAAGTCGACTTAAGTCGATTTGCCAAAATACCTTTGTATTTTTATTGTTATTAGTAATGTATAAATGGATTTTGAAATGGTTTTAAACCAATTTGGTCAAAAACCTGACTTATTGCACTCTTTTGTTTTTGCACTACTAAAATTATACATCAGCATTTTTGTACCAGTGAACTAGTGACAATATGTATTCTAATCTTCCAACACAACACTTTTTTTTAATACGTTTTTAAACATATACCAATTATAACACAGTTAAAATATCAATGTTAATTACGGAGTGCCAAGTAACAACAAACTCGATTACTTACCGTAAAATATACTTGACGACTTTGATGATAGGCTTTGCCGCTTAATATCATTATATCAAGCCAATACGTGCTTCAGAAATTCTGTATACATATTATTACAATATTAACCAAACGTTATCATATTTGATACCGTAGTACGAACAGGACATATTTCTTTCCCATATAAATCGGTTACTTCTAATAAGTGATGACTTGCTCGTACTATGTTGTACTTTTTTAGCATGTACAAGTTATCTTATAGTGAAAAAAGAGGCAAAAATATATCCAATACGTATAGAATTAAATGTCCGTCACCACGTAAACAAGATAAAATGTTGATGACGACGGCAACATTTTAGCATCTTAGATACTGCTGCGAACGTTTTAAGACACCATAATGTACATTGGATAATAGAGTGACAGTATTTTTACACGAATCCGTCACAAGGTGAAAGATTAATAAACTCGCCTTCTACAACGTGCACTGCTTCCCACAAAGCATAGAGCTAGCTATGTGGTAATAGAGCCGTAACCCACCACGTAGGCCTTATTCAGATTAGTGGATTCTAACGACTCTTATCCTCAGAAAGTTAAATCTACAGCTTAACGTGGCTTCTGAAGCACTGAGTGAGTCGAGATAATAACCTATGGCCATGACCGACCATTATAATTTTTACCTTTCACATTCGTCAATCAAACGCTAACCACCAATGTTATCAAGATGCATAAGACCAATCTCCTTAAACCATTGGATAACACCAAATTGTATGCTTATGCAATAATACAGCATTATAAACAACAATACTCATGCAATTTAACCGTTATGTGCTTAAAGCAAATACCAACGAGCGCCATCATTTAAAATTAGCTGTCCCTTTCAACGGCCAAAATGAATACTACGGAATTACGCGAAACTGCAAAAAATGTTTCAGTTTTCATTCACTAGAGTGAATTATGCTCCACGAGCTGTGGCCAAAGCTTAAAACAAGGTTCATTACTTGGAACGAGTACAGATTATTATAGTTTTAGTGGAATTTACATATGTTCGTCAAAAAGAATATATAATTATAGTACTATCAAAATATAACGTCTACAGCTCGACTAAGCCTCTCTCGATGAACTTCATCATTGAAGGGAAACCAAATCTGTAAACTATTTGTATCAGCTTTAGGTATACAGATCAGCATTTATATAAATAGGAGCATATTGTCTCCAATAATTCCTATAAATGTTATTAAAATATTACAAATCGCACCAGACCAGGCTACCATACATACTTGCAAAATCACAGAACTGACCAAAATACAGTGTTTTATTATCACAAACATCATTGTAAATTTTGAATCTCGAACCGTAACAATTCGATACTAAACCGCGATTGGAATTTAAAAGCGAGTGCAATTTGCGCTTTCTTTATTCTTGGTTGGTTCTGTCGGCACACAGCCGGCAGTTTCTGACCTATGAATAAAACATAATGCCTTTTGTTTCCATGGCACCTTTGAATGAAAATTCATAAAATGGTGAGTAAGGTACATTAAGAGTTCGAGAATTATGTGAATATCAAATAACTTATATGTATGAATAATAATTATAGCTATTAATTTTTGTTTTCTGCCATAGAGGTATTATAATAAATTCCTTAATATATTTACTGTTTTATTATCTAGGACACTAAATAAAGTAAATTATGTTACAGATAAATTTAATTCTGAGAATTTTGTGTTACCAAAACATTTCTATGGGATCTGTCAGTATAATAATATGAGGAGTTTCTCTTACATGTGACGTTTACAGACGTTCGTATTTGCTTATTCAAATTTATCGCTTTGACTGAGAAAGCATATCATATCAAACAAAATAGTGTATTTTTAGGCTATGATAAATTTGAATTAGCATGCTATAAGATTTTGGCAATTTTAGTGCTACATATTGATATTATGCACCTATTACAGAACCAACAATACAGTAAATTTAGTGTTTTCTCCTAGACAATCCCTTAATAGAAAAGTTGAGTTAAATAAACTGTTTGTTTCCAACGTCACTACGTAAAAGTTAAATGAAAACTGAGCAACAACTTTGCATATTCCGAGCTTAATTCAAACCGGTGCGTTACGAAAGCGTTGTGCAAACGTTGCAACGAGGGGAAACTTTCAGTGCCCAGCGACGTTGTGGGCGTTCCGACCTATCAATACATCGGCTTACCCATTTCGTACCAAACACTGCGTCCGTGGTGTTGTGGCATGATCGTTGAGTTTACATCACTGCTTTAGTCAGAGAAATACACGCGATTCGAATAATACGGCTTGCGCACATACTTAAAGGGAAAGTCGCTAAAACATAATTCAAACACGGTGTATATTCAGTCTTTTATTCAGTCTGAGAAGCGGTTGATCTCACTGCTGATGAACGTTCTTCCCTAAAATTACAAAAAAAAACTCATGAGTTAATTTGGCGTAAACGCGACTTTTCAGAAAAGCATAATTTTATTTTTGAATAACTTTTTTTCTAATTTTGAACAAATTAAAATCTTTCTAAAAAAAATATTCTCCCTCAGGTAATGTATTAATTTACAAAACCAACTTAATAAGAAAACTTAAGTCAGCTCACAAAATTAAAAATTTTGTTCTTAGTATTATACAAATAATATAAAACCGTTAAGATAAGGTTAGGTTAGGTAAGGTACCAAATTTTAAATGAATTTATTTAGTCTACGAGTCGTTACCACCTTAAAATTTATTAATTAAATAAATAGTTGGTATTTACGTACCACGTTCCTTTTCTTTGGTGGATTAGTTAAGGCGTAAATGTTAATAATATTGTAAATTGGGTACTTTCAAACTCATTTATCTTTTTTATGAACTGATTGTTACGCCCCACGACAAATTTTGAAAACCTTCGAGCATGCCCCCATATTACCAAAAATATCTGGACCTATTTTACGTACTACCCATCTAGAATGCTTTTTATTTATTTTTAATTCTTTATTATACACTAAAATACACAAAAAAGAAAAAAGAAAGTACAATAAAAAGTATAAAGAAAATACAATTAATAACATTAATAATGAGAATGAGCTTTGGCAACAATTTTGCACGAGAAAATGCCCTTGATTTTGTGAGGTGAACTGAATTCTGAAATGTCGCGTCCATGTCACTTGATGCACTCACTTGTTGACTGCATGTTGAATAATTTACCTTTAACCTAGAAATTTGTTTGCATAAGCAATTACTTTATTCAGTAAATTTACCGTCAGAAGTCTAGTCTATTGTCATTTGCATCTGTTTAACCATAACTATAAGGAATCAGCCACTGACATACCTTAGTTTAAGCATCACAAACGTTAAGTTATATTAAGTAATACTAATTGAAATTTCCAATTAATAAACTATGATACATTTTAAAATACAAGGTAAAAACAAAACACTTTGCCGTACTTGGTCAAAAAAAGAGCCCGCTCTGAGTAGTTAGAACAAACCAAGAGCTTTCCGTAAAAAAAAAACTAGAAAACATTTTACTCTAGCCACTCTTAGAACAGAATCTGAAAACATCCATTACTATGTATGCAATATTTATGTAACATCATAATTTATACTTTTATGGGAAAGTTATGGCCTCTAACATATCCTTTTTTATTTTTGGGCCAAATGACATTAATGTCAAATCAAACACTTTCGAAAGTAAATGAATTTGCATTCTAAATACAAAATGCATACGAAAATCTGTAAAAATTTAAACTTGTTCAAATTTGTTGGTTGAAAATAATAATATAGGATAAGGATAACTATGCCGCTCTATGCTACATTGGTCGTTAGGAAACTTGGAACAATGTTTCGGGATTTAGTCTCATGGTAGTCAAGAACTTTATGAATACATTTATGAACGGCTTTGCCTGAAGCTTCTAAAATATTCCGTGTAACTTGTATTTAACTGTACTGACATTTTCAAACTTAGCTTCTAGTCAATAAAAATTAAATGATATATATCAGTATATGTTTCGGTAACGCTATCATACAATTTAGGTACCTCCTTATGTAGACAATAAGCCAATAACACAAACAAGTTTTGATTTATCTTTATCCCAATATTAGCGTATTCAGTATATTTAGATATGTTAAATAAAAAACTGCAATTACAGAATTATGTAGAAACGTCATTAAACGAAAATGTAGTGTTAGTCATAATAATTTGAACGTAATTGTCTAATGTATTAATTAACGTAAATATGTTCTAATATTGACATTTAACAGTGTCGCTATCTTTGATTTGTAGACAAAGTTAAAGTCTTTAAGCTTCCGATAGTATCAACTTCCCGTATATTTTTATGAAATTACTGTATTATATTAAACTAAGTTATCAAATGGCTTATGTTTGTATTAAAATGATTTCTAATAATTGTATTGAAATGTAATAGTCTCAATATAACATTTATTCAACCGGATAGTGGTGCAGTGGCGCCACCTTTATGAATTCTTTTATTGATTAACCCCCGACGCAAAAAGAGGGGTGTTATAAGTTTGACGTGTCTGTCTGTCTGTCTGTGTGTCTATCTGTCTGTGGCATCATAACTCCCGAACGCATGCAGTGATTTCAATTTAGTTTTTTTTTGTATTAAAGGTGACTTATGTGCGAGTGTTCTTAGACATGTTTGATGAAAATCGGTTGAGCCGTTTTAAAGTTGTGAGGAGTGAAAGTGGGGAGAGTAACCGAATGACTGCAAATATACTTGTACTCAAATGAAACCACACTGAAATAAAAATTTTCGACGATTTCCCCCGACGCAAAAACAGGGGTGTTACAAGTTTGACGTGTCTGTCTATATACTAAAATCTAACTTAACCTAACCTAACTATAAAAAGTATGAAACAAAATTAAAATTAAAAAATAAATAAAAAACTCCCGACGTTTTTTTTTCTGAATTATTAATAGATTCTTAGGTACTTTAACATTAAGTTTCTTTTATTATTTTTTACTTTTTAAAGGGAAATTACTTAAGTTCTTGTGTCGGGGTTTTTTTAAATTTTTAATTTATTTTTTTTATTTATTACGGTTATAATGTTGACTTCCCATTAAAGTGTGATACTGATTGTAATCATGCAGTTGATAGATTTTCTAGTAAAGTGTGAAAGAATAAACATCTCTTGTGGAAACTGTTTTACTGTTTTTATACACACTAACATTAGTTATGAAAGGGCGGAGAAAGGTGATAGAAATAATAATGCGAGGACTATGATTTTTACTCCTCTTCCTTGTCTCGTCTTCTTGTCGTCCAAAAGCCTTCTTGTCGTCTAGTCTTCTTGTCGTCTAGTCTTCTTGTCGTCTAGTGATTCATTCCGCCTCGTCAATTGTCTTAATATCTTTTTCCTATGTGTCAAAGTGTCCATTCGTAGTCGGCCAGTCATGTCTGTCGAAGGAGGCTGGACGCCACGACAAGTTACATAATATTGCAGTGGAATAACCAGAATCTGGTTTCCAATAACATTTACCGGATTTAGAAGCTATCCCTCGAGACCACTTCGTCTTTATTGCTTACATTTCGTAACAATGGCCTTGTTACTGCTTGCTACTTGATTAGCATATTGGTAGAGGTCTCACAAATATAGCAAGTTTATCAGGCGATAACAATACACACGCAAAATAGTTCCACACCTAAAATGTAGGTATGTATGTATGTATTTTCAGAGATCGATAAACATTTGTATTGATTGTAGTGTATTTCTATACAAAAAATATATAAATAATCTTATCAAACCTCAGAAATAAATTGTAAACCTAGGATAAGATAGTAATACCTAAGGAAAGAAGTCATAATTAAAGATTTCGTTTTATTTTGTAAAAGTTCAAAATAAAAATTACAGCTGGAAAACATGGACAAAAACTGTGCTAAATAGACCAGAGTGGAAAGAAATCGATTAGAAACATATTATGAAGTTGTCGATGTCACCAACTCGCTACAGTCATTCGGTGAAGCTTATCCATACTAATATTATAAATGTGAAAGTATCTCTGTCTGTCTGTCTGTTTGTTACGCTTTCACGCCTAAACGGCTGAACGAATTTTATTGAAACTTGGTATGTTGATAGAAGGTAGCCTAGAATAGGTTTTAGGCTACTTTTGTCCCGTTTTCACCCCCACTTCCCTAAATTCGGATTCTTAATCGGAAATGGACTACTAAACTTTTTAAGATAGGAGGGAACCTTTGTATAGTGATATAAATATTTACTATATATAAACCCAAAACCTTTTAAATTGGGGGAGGAGGGGATCCTTTGTATAGTGATATATGTAAAATAAATGTATATATTTTTTCTTTCAGAAATTTAATCCAAAACGTTTAATGTTGGCGGTGATTCCAATGTTAAGTGTTATATAACATAAATATGAATCCTTTGTATAGTGATATGTATACGTATGTATATTTTTTTTTCTTTCGGAATGGACACCAAAACCTGTAAAATTAGGGAAGGAATATAATATATTATATATATTTGGAAACGGACTTCAAAACCTTTAACTTGGGCTTGGGACTTGGGGATTCCTATGTATAGTGATATATATGTATACATAAATTTTTTAAAGCTAAAATAAGTATGATGGCTATTTGTCACGAACAAAAAATCGTTGTTATTGAAGTTTTTTGCTAATCGGCCCTTAAAGCCTTAAAAAAGAGTAATTTATATTTCACTTTTCCCAGTTTTTTAGGTGAAAAGCAAAAATTGGTATGCGAAGCGAAAAAGAAGAAGAAGCAGTGTTAAAATTATTCTGGTTTCGTTACCAGGACAGTGGAGCCATGTTATCCCGAATATAACGCGAGTAATTATGTTTGGAGTGTCGGTGTGGTCTGTGACTTCTAATTTGGAGGGCGCAGCTTCTAAACCCGCACGTATCAATGTCTTTTCGAATTTTCATAATTATATGTACGTTTATCCGAAGCTCTTATGGTAAAGAAGAACATCCTAGCACTCTGACCTAAACACCTTTTACGGGTAGGCTCGTGCCCCTCGGTGGGGACGTATAATGAGCTGATCATTATATTTGAGAAAAAAGGCTTATATTTTATTATTATAAGCAAAAAGGGGTTCTTTGGTGCAATGTGAGATAATAACATGATATGTTTTGCTAAGACGAGATTTATTATTATGAAAGATAAGGTATAATTGTTTTTTAATGGTCATCATAAGTTGACAATCATTATCATCAGCTTATTAAACGTCCCCACCTAGGGGCACGAACCTACTCGTATAGGGTGATTAGGCCTTAGTCGTCCACGCGGGCCCAGTGCGCACCAGCGCGTGCGCGAGTTGACAATAGAAACACAATTTCACGATTTCTGAAGTGAAAGTTGTTACTTCATAAATACTTACCATGACTGAAATCCTTCAGGTATTTCGTAAAATAAAATATTATTCCCCTTTTATATAATTCTTATCCAAATAACAATGTGTATTTAACATTTAAAGGTAATCGTTTTAAACATAGCCCCAATTACAAAGTGCAACGTTAATTTCATTGGCGCGTTATACAAAGCTCGAATTCCCCTGAAAGCTGATCTGCTGTTAATAATGCATCGCTGCGGTTATTGTGAATATGATCGGTAAACGTGCTCGCAAATATTGCAAATGGACGGAAATGCGTTCAGCTTGCCGGAATATACAATTTCTACTGCGAAGCGGAGTGCTTACATATTTATGGCAAGTTTTATTACTTAATAGTTTCATTAAGCATTCTACCATATAGTCCACCTGAAGATGAATGGCAACTATCGCCTATAATACAATAGTGATCTTGAAAAAAGAAACAATGATACAGTTGCTAACTTATGATTTAACAATGCTGAATCACAGTATTCAGTAATTTCGCTGCCTGTTACACACTTTATCCGTATCGAGTAGGTACATATAGTATATCTCCAAAGCCGTTACAATTAAGAGGAAGTAAGCTATAGGTATAATAATAAAAATTTTCTCTCATCACAAAGTAATAGTACAAGTTACGATACAGGCATATTTTGATGTAATTATTGTGTGAGACTGATGCCTATTTTGAAAAGTGACATTGAGGTACTCATAGATACTTGGTATCACTTAGGTAATCATCAGGTAGCAATAAAAATACTTATTTTCCTACTTTATATGAAAATGAATTACAAGTTACATCAAACTAGAAAAATGAACAAAAGAAGATAACTAAAAATAAATAAAATTTTGGCAAGATTCCAAAAATACTGGCAGCGCTACCCCATTGGATTGCTAGACTGATTCTTTGTTCAAGGTAGCTGCCACCTCTCGGTCACCTGTGACATCGACATACCTTTTCGAAATTTCCTTAAAAAGCCTCAAAGCACTATAACCTCACGGACCAAGGGTCTGAAATGAATTAATAAACGAATAAGTCCATTCATTAGATATTACTGAATGGCCAAAACCTCGTTCAAAGTTCAGCAAAATGCACCACGGTCCGCTGAAAAATAGTTGAACGTATATAACCCAAGACTACTATGAAACTATATAAAGTAGCTCCTCCATATTTGATTCTACCAATTCCCATACACGCGGATACATATGAGTGATAGCATGACAAACCTGGATAGAAATCTGATCAATTTTTTCTTTGCCTCAAGACATTTGATTGAGAAGCTATCGAGTTATTAATCTTCTAAACTTTGTGTATTTACATTTAATTAAGTTGACATAACTCCTTAATTAAATGACAAAAAAAATCCAAAGTTAATTTTGTAATTAGTTACACTTACATTAATTTTCCATTTTTAAATTTGGGAATTTTCCTTTATAATTCAACTTCCTTTTGCATTTCTATAATCCAAACAAAATTCCAAAGTTTACCCTTACATCACAGTTAAAAGAAACTGTTGCTCTGTAATTTTCGCAGCTACTCACCTTTAATTAAACAACGAAATAGTACTGAGTTGCGGTTAGCACACATAACTCATCGCAGAGCGTAAACTACTCTTGAACCGGCTCATTTAGAAGTTCCTAAACTCTTCAGTGAAAACTCGCGAAGTTGCCCCCGTGAGGATTGAACTAAATATTTTACCATTGAAAAATGTTAAGAGCATCATATGGCAAGTATATATTTTATAGGATTTAAAGGGATGCTCCCTTTAAATCCTTTCTATTTATCAATTGGAAAAATACCGTTGCACAAATAAAACCAAAGTTCAAATTATTTTCATAACTCACCGAGTCATTACTTTCCTGGACACAGTAGTTTTATTAGCAAAAAATTCGAAACACGTTGACATCATAACTCAATTTCCTGTGTCAGGCAAAAGCAATTATTTGTTCCGCGTCTCCAAATATGTTACTTTTCCCCCACGGATACTGACGTAGGGAATTGTATTTTCGTCCAACAGTGAGCGCGTAATACAATAAGTATAATACAGTTGAATGTATACAACTGATATTTGCGATGGTAGAGCTCATGCTTATTTATGCGATAACATGGGTTCAGTTTAAAAAAAACTAATATTTGGATGTTTTATTATAACGAGAGAAAGGCTTTTTTTTAAAGAAAGGAAAGCTTTATACTATAAATATGATTGCACGTTCACTTCAAGACTAAAGATAAATAATATATCAAATTAGTTCATTGATTATTATTTTAGGATCCCATCACATTTAAGTTTCTTGGGGAGGCTTTCGAATTATAAATGATAATTGAGCACATATGGGCACGATGATTTGTTTTAACAAAGAGACAACACACTTGATAGTTAGGAATTCGCCGTTCGTTAGAAATGCAGCCATACTTTTCTTATTAAATGCCACCAGCTTTTTTAATCTGACAATATATTATTTTCTATTATGCCTGGAATACTTACTACAATAAATAGTTCAAAAATTTTGCGAACAGCTCATATATAAAAATATATTTGCATGTTTTTGCTAATTGATCTAATTATAATGTTATCACATGAATACATCTGTGTAGTGGACTACAATAGATTGAAGATATATACGTCTGTTGTCATGCCGCGGAGTTAATAAGATTCACCAAAGCAGACGGTCAACTAAAAACTTCATTCTTCCTTTCCGAAGAAATCTCTTTGGAGTTTTTACCTAAAATGTACTAACTTCAAACTTTTCATTTTTTTTCTATCAAGACGTTTCTTTTTTAATTTTATTTATGTTTTCAACATAAGACAAATTTTCAATTTGTCTGCATGACATTCTTTCTTCTTCTTTTCATTTCACCAAGATTTCCAAACTCTTAATTTTGTAAGAGTTTAACATGAATAAAAAATCTAAGTTAAGCCCTTAATAAATCTTTCAGTTCCTTGTAGGTTTCAGTATATTTTACCCTAAATGAGGAAAGCAAGCTTCATTTCTTGAAAAATGTTCCACTCCATTTGCTATAATAAATAACCTTTAATGGAATAATCTTTGACATTAACCACCTGCGCTTTTATTTTCATTTATTTTTTTCTGTTACCTTCGCAAATATTGTTCCCGTTGTGGTTTCTAATTGTTATTTTAGTAAAGCTTTATTTGAACCGAAGAAACACTAAAATTTTGATGTTATAATAAATATAGGATTCAAATTTTTTTTGTTGATTTTGCCAGATATGTGGTATAAAAATTTTTGTAATATTTTTTTTAAATTACAAGTTTGTGTAAACAAAAATTTAAAGTCATAGAAATATTAATGAAATAATTGACGATTAACAAGTATATATCATACATTGATTTAAATCAATATTTAAAGATGTCTTTAGTTTATGTATAAGTAAATAGAATTCATTGTATCCCTTTTAATTATTTTGAGGCTCAAAATGTAATGCTAGAGTACAAAATTTATAAAGACATTGGCTGATATTCGATTTGAACAATTGAAAGCGGTGAATGTTCAACTCAATGTTGGTGGATATAACGAAATACTAATTAAAGTTGAATAAGCCTGCGCCATTTTGGCAAAGGTGTCGAAACACAAACTTTGTGCCTCGATCAAAATATTAGTTTTCTTCTATGAAGGAACTTTTTAGCACAATAACCGATAAAATAAAATTTGAGTTTGAGATTTGTATAGACTTATGCTTTTTAAGAAATGGATAATCTAAGTTTACATAAAAAAGTTACAGTACAATAACAAACTTTACCTACCTTAACCTTATTGTTAAAGCAAAATAAAAAAAATATATATATAGAGGTAAAAAAAATACATTTACGACTACCTGCTCCCAACTTACGTAATAATATTTTATACCTTTTCACGAAATGGATCCCAAGAATAAAATTTATAAGCCACCAATGGATCTTCCTAGAATATAATATATAGAGTCGTTGAGAACGTGCAAAAAAAACATTTTTAAACTCAATAAACAAAAATTACTCTTTTATCATGAATATTCAAATTGAGATAGTTGAGTCGTATATAAATCAAGAGCGGCAAACTAGGGTTGATCTGAATTTTGGTAGTCGATCCCAAAGTCATTATTCTTACGTGTTTTTGAAGGGTTTATGGTCATTTTTGAAAATAAAGTGAACACAGAATCGTTTAACATTTGAATTTTCAGTAAGTTCAAATATTTATCTCGCTTTCGCCCACCGACCTACTTTGCGGCCTTTGATTTTATACGACTTAGTTATTCGTCGTCGTGTTGATAAATATTTCGCAAAAAAAGAACATTTTAAGGTTAATCAAAACACCTAAAATCCATCGTGTTATTTAGTTATTTATTGCTGTCCAATTTTGAATGTCACAAGTGTATAAGAGGCGACAGTATGTGGTAACTAATTGACTCCAATTTATATTTATAAAAAATAACTCTTTTCCTAAATACACTTCCTTTGCAAAAGTTAAGTTTATTTAGTTATAAATAAGTAAATTCCGCTCCCTACCTAACCCTTTTTCGTTTTAAAGCTCCCTAGGCGCTTTTAAAGATTGTAAAGTACGAAATTGGAACAGCGCTCGTCTATATACAAGCTACCTTTGGGAAATCAATAACCGATATCTGTATATACAATACATACTTCATGTGAATATGTGAGACCATTTAATGATCGTTCCAAATATCTGCCTGGCTGAGGGCAAAGGTCTCGATAATTAAAATCAATGTATTGTTATAGTTACCAAGGTATTTTCAAAATGGGTACTACACAATAACCTGGTGGATATACACGTCAAAGGGTATAATAAGGTTCATAATAAGAGGTTATTTACGTAAGTCTCAACAAAAGCTGTACCAGAATTTATGTTAGATCATATTTTTATCTAAGTCATCTGGCAAGCCTAAGGTTAATTAAAAGTATGTATTGCCACAAATTGAGAAAAAAATCAACGTACATAACCAAAATAAATAGCACTCGAATATCAAAACAACATGTAAACTAACTTTTAATACCATGAATATCAAAGTACCAACAATATGGAAATTGACTTTATGGTTAACCATTCCACCAGTATTTTTTTTCTGAAAAATAAACTAGAGTACCTATATCTCCCTACAACACCCTAAATAAATTTTTGAAGTTAATACACGGTTTATTCTGTATATTTATATAAATCTTTTTTTTTAAATTTTTATTTTTCAATTAGGTACTACGTTGTTAGAAGCTTTTTTTTTCGTATAATTCTATCCTCATTGTGGACTCTGTATGAATTGTATATTTTTACGTATTTTGTTTTTCGTGTTGTTTTTGTGGTCAAATTAAATGTTTTTTCTTTCTTTCTTTCTAAGCAGAGCTTGAGGTAGGTATTGCGATCTAATGAATTTTACATTGAGCGTTAGATTTCTTTTTGAAGTCACGTCAAAATTGCTCATTGTTCATCCAACAAAATAAATATCTATCCTTAGTTTAAACTTAGGATACGTATCCTACGTCTTAAAAATATATATACATATTTATTTCGTGTTGTCGTTTGTTCTTTGGCTAAAGCTTCCAGTTATTTAACTAACTCAGTCCCGGGTTATTGTTACACTCTACTGAACTGAACGGGTAAAATATACAAAAAATATTTTATATTTTGGGTAAAAAATCTCCCATTAAAGGAAACGTTAAGCATAAAAATAATAACAAAATGAATCAACGACGCAAAAGGATAACTTTCTCTTCAATTATATTAATTCATTAAAGCTCGCCTGTATAAGTTTGACGTCGTTAACAATTAAGAACTGGGTCAGATCGATTTGGCAGAGCCCACCGGCAAGTTTGAAATAAGGATTAATGTAGAGACCATCCGGCCCGTACTTTTCCATGGGACTTTGTTGTATTGATTCCCGTGGAATTTTATGTTTTAATGTTATTAAAGTAATTTTAATGTCTTACTTGATATGAACTAAACGAACTCTTGCTTTTGTTTGGTCTTCCTTCTTACCTTGTTGATTTACGGGACACAAAATTACATGTATAACTGTAATATTGGATGATATACATGAATTAAAATTTTGAAATATACACATCTATACTATAAACTCTTAGTTTTTCAGAATTCACCAAGAACTTGTGATTAATTTTTAAAAAAATATCAATCCCCTATTGTAAGCTAGTGATTACTAATATGTTATTGTTTTTTTTTTTCGAACACTGTCTATATGGAAGTATTTTATTTCGAAGTGAACTACTGTAACTTTAGAGTTTCATAAGTTCGTGGATTTTTCCAGCCGAACTTTTGTTACTTTTAAGTTGTCTTAGTTCGGTCAACCGGACTAATAACCGAATTATAGGCACATGACCGATATTTCTTATGTTTTGATCCATGCTAAAAACATTTATTTGTTGGTTTTCTGAAAACCTAACAAGAATTATTTTAGATTTTAGTGCTGTGGCTACTGTCAATAAATATATTTGTTTGGTTTCTACAACAATGAATTATTAAATCATATAAAACTTTATTTTGTAAACTGAGAATAAATTAATGTTTTATAAAAGGAAACAGAATCACAGTTCATGCTGTAGTTGAAATGGATTATCTTGTGATAAACTGCGGCAAAATGTTCTCTCGATAAAAGCTGTCCCTCAATATAATGGAAAGATAACATTGAGCAATTATGACAGGGCTTATCTTTTCGAATACACGTTGAAAAGTGACATATATTCCCAGCCTGTGAAACGCTAGCAAACAAAAGGGTTGATGTTATAAATTTCGTATACTTTCATTAACCATTAAAATATTATATGATATCATTTTATAATATCATAAACGGTTATTTTTAGGCTCCTTGAAAACGAAAGATAAATTGTAGACAAATATTTATCATGAAATTTATGAAAAAGAAATGCAATTCATATATATTAAAAAGTAATATAAATTCCCAGCCTGTGAAACGCGAGCAAACAAAAGGGGTTGATGTTATAAATTTCGAATACTTTCATTCACCATTAAAATATTATTTGATATTATATTGTAATATCATAAATGATAATAGGTTCGTTAACAATAAAATGTAAATTGTAGACCAAATATTTATCATGAAATTTGTGAAAAGATAATGTAATTCATGTTTTATTTATTAAGTAGTTAGTAAGGTTTAGGTTCAATAAATATGATTTTCGCTGTGGTAAAAAATCGGTAAACCATATTTTTTACGATTAAATGAAGATCTGATGATTACCCAGGCCCTTAATATATATTTACATACACCCACTATTTTGGTTTATATACATACACAAAATGCTGATCAAAACATAAGGATGCCTTCCCACACAGCATAGCCGAATTTGTTTTGTCATGGTTTTTAAAAAGTTTCTTAAACCATATATATGCTAATGTGTTATGGTGTAGGATAAAGGTGGAATTAATGGAATCCCCGTAAGGATTGCAATACATTTAATACTAATTACTACATATATATTTTGTACTAATAATACCATAAGTAATTTTCGGTAAAACATATCAAGACTAAGCATCTACAAATACCAAAAAAAAAAATATCTTATTACTACAAGCGAGCAAAATTAAGTTTTCATGACCTGCCAAAATGAATTGGGTCAAGATGACATGTTAGAGTATTCCACACCCAATAGCCATAGAAGCGCGAGATCAACAAATGATTGGTATACGTAAATAGATAGAAAAGTATCTTATATAACCCGCATATAGATTATTATGTTGCCAATGAAGATAACTGTCGAGTATGTAGAGTAGTTCTCCTCTTTTACACTAACTACTTTAAATAATGACAAATGCCTAAGATAAACAATAAACTTACAAGATGCACAATCACTAAGAAATGTCAACAAAAAATTACCGAGCCGTTTGACACATACTTTTAATTACTATTATATTTATAATAAAAAATATTCATCAAAAATTTAACCTTAAAGCGAAATTCAAAGGGTACAAAATCAAAAGCACGAGCATAAAACTATTTCACTATTACATGTAGCGAGCAACGTGATCATTGAATGCAAATTCTGCCCAACTGACGCGATTGGCAGATCTTTGCCACGGACGCTTATTTAGTGCGATTATGCAACTTGTTACTTTATTCTTTATCTAAGACTAATACCTATTAAGCATAAAATAACTTTAAGTACCGACACAACATGTCGAAAAATAATTAAATTAATCCTAACATATTTCAGTGACAATTCATGTAATAATTATATTATATCGAAAATACAAAAATAATGAGACTAATTGTACAATGTAAATTCAATGTTCCATAAACTTTTTTGCTTTACGATTTGATATGGTTTAATAAACCGGGTTGATTGCGACTATATCAACAACATTTACAGTGACCTCAATGTAACAAACGTAAACTTACCCGTTATGTCTATCCATACAATACCAGAGGGTTGATTTACTACCCCTATTCAAGGCATACATTATGTCCGTAATAAAAGCCTCTCTAATATTACCTTTTATGTTTATCTATGAACATTTTCAGGTACACTGAACGGCACAATGTTATATTTTTAGGAATCTTACGGTGTCTAATCATAAATTATTTCGCGTGAATGTTATTTGTGAATTCAGTAATGTTCTTTTTCGGATCCAAAATTAACTTCAGTTTACGTATAGCCCGTAATTACCACTGACTTTAGAATCATTTTTATTATATGCAAAATAATAACAATATCATGTAGTAAAATAACATTATTATGCTCATACACAAGGACGATTTTAGTATAGTACTTTGATTTTTTTTCATACTGCACACCTAATTTTTTATGACACCACGTGTGATAAACAGAAAAGTGAGCAAAAACTACAAATAGGGAGGAGGAGGGGGCTTTTGAGTCATCTGATAATCTCATTCACTCGACAAAACATAACCGTTGTATGACTGCGGTCATCACTAAACAAACACTTCTCTACACACTAGATATCACGGACAGTTCTCTATGCAGAGCGTGCATGGAGCCAAGATCCGCAGAGAAACTATCGGCTCACCGGTAACATTGGCAGACGCCCTGAGGAGACCGGGAAAACTAATTTGTTTTTGGAGGGAGTTGGGCTGGCTGGAGTGATCAGAAGGCCACCATGGCTCACGCATAATCGTCCACTGTACGGACTAAGTGCGGAAACCAACACCACTAACATAGAACATAGATGACTACGGTTTATCCGGCCCGACTTAAACGTGGCGAAGCACGGCTCTACCATACTTAAACATTGCACACTATCGCTTATATATTTTTTTTATTTCTTACTACAATATTTAAAGCTAAAGAGAGAAAATATATAAATAATCAAAACCTAAAAAAATATTCGAATCAGCAACATTTTACTTAGTCGACCCTCTCCCAAGACTAAGAATAAAGCAGCGTAGTTTAAGGTTGTCTCACTCTTAAGTTAAAACAGTCATGTACACAAACTAAAATATTCAAGTAACATTCTTTCTGGAACACTCAGTGGAATGCAGACGCGCTATAGCGACCTTGTAAATATTTAATTCCTAGTTTTCGCTTTTGTAGAATATTCCTTCACTAAGGTCCATGTGTCCAGTCCAGACAGCGGAATATTCGACAAAGCATTTATAGAGGTTCTCGTGAATTCCTGTCTTGGTTTTGGGCACTTGACATTGTTTACATCGACTTTGTGCTAAGTAATATAATTCAAATCCAAGAAAGAATATTTTTCCCTATTTATTTATTACCTTATTTACATTTAAATACTTTAATATACCTTTATTGTAAAATTTTATTGAAATGTTATGTTTAATCAGTTTTATGAGTGTACATAACCTGTCAGGTCGGAACTAAACAGTCTTATTGGGGAATAATTTAATTACTGTACAAACATTTTCATAACATCAGATTATTCTGAGTATTGGGTTGTCAAATTAGATAAATCGTTTTGATGCTGAAATATTTGAATTTTGGTTACTTTATTTGACTACTTTACTTTACTGATTTAAATCAATTTAAAAAACTATTTCAGTATAGTAATAACTTATAAAAGTCCTCAACGACTATCATTAGGTGGTATCTATTCGGATGCCAGTCGTCAAACGTATTTTTTATACGTTAATGATTAAAAATCATAGCCAAGTACATATGTGTAGCATGTACGAATAGATTCTGAATAATAATGGAGTTCATAATTGTTTTTGTATCATATTGATTGTACTGAATATATATTATAATTGATCAAAGGCGAAGGTTACCTATACAGGTATCAGGCCTTACAGGGCATCAATTGTTATGGGGACAGCTGTCACATTTTATCATTCAAATAATATACTTATTATTTCAATGACTCACCGTATAACTAATCATTGCTAAATAAAACAATTTACTTTAAATTTAACAGTATTCCAAGTATGAAATTAAACCAAAAATTCATTTCTTGTAACATAATCGTCGTAGACTTCTACGACCTTTTAAAGAATGACTACGAATTTGTAGCAGTTATCGTTGTGCTACAACACAATTACTACGGGCAATAGCAGACTCGTTAACCTATAAATGAACCTTTCCTTACTGAATAAATGATTATACGATCGAATACTTAACGACTCTTTTAGTCAAGTTATTTTACTCAGTTCCACGTTAAGTTTCTCGTAGTCATCGCATGATATAACATTCCATTATTAACTTTCTGCGTCCGGAGTCAAATTTTTAAAGATGTTTCAAAATGTTTGTTTAAAGTGTGCATAATTTATAAAGTTGCGAGAGATGCAAACATCAAAATTTTAAAAGATCGAAACGTGGAAGGAATACAAGCACGTTTGAATTTTAAGAAATGCGGTATTATCAAATGGTTCGCTTTGTAAATACAGTATCCGATCAAGACATGTCTAATTTTTAACATATACTTATAGTCTTATAGTAAGCATATTAATTGTATTGCGTATTTTCTTTACGTATTACCATTGGGGATACCATACATAATATTAATTGTGTATTTGGGAGCCTTGTAAACTTACTAATCTTTATTTGTTATAATTTTTTCTAGACAAACGAGGACATAGTTTCCCTACCACCATCCATTAATATACGTAACTCCCACGCAAAATATTCCACATTCAAAGACTAAGAGCGGAAACCAACTTCAATAACACAGAATATATTCGTTACTCCAAAGGTACAAAATTTACGTAGCTGACCAATAAACAGGGAAATAAAAACAGACAACAAGTAAGAGCAAGTTTCGGGCCTCTGGGAGCCGTCGGCTAAGATAAATTATTTATTTCACGTCGGTTTTCTGTTGTGTCAATCTGCGGTGCCAGCCTGCATATGCCATGCTATTGGCTTTACCATTTCTTTTGGTAACTATATTTCAGACTGAGGGCAGGCATATAAAATAATTAATAACTAACCTACCGGATACTGGACCAAGATGACACCTACAATTTACCTTTTTTTAAATTTATTTTATTGAAGAATTATGCACAGGAAAATATTCAAGTATAAATATTCCACTTCAACGTGATCATGCTTTTCATTAGTTCTATAGAATAAGTCTCTAGATATCATCATTGAGATTATTACACTCACTGATCCAAAAACTGAGGTACACGCAAAAATACAAACGACCCTATTTATGACTTCTTTTGTCTGCCTACATGAAGCTACAGTCGATGCTCTTCAAAGTGGTATTCCGTTTGAATCCACCACTTAAAACATACAAAGCGGGCGTATGCGACATTTAGCTTCCTCCGAGCAATGTTTTATGCATATTCCGCTGCTCTTTATTTGGCCCACTCCGACCGGGAACTCCGGCTCAGACAACCGTTTCACTCACCTTGTTTCGCTTACCGTTCGGTCTTTAATTATGAAATCATTTCGAGCGTAAAGCGCTTTGTCTGCTGACATATTTCCAGCCCCCGTAACGAGGTCTATCAAAATTTCCAAGTCTTTGACCGAATACTGTTAATACATTAAACATTTAATAACGTCGGTTATTTCGAAATCATTCGTATTATTTACGGCAGCTTTGAAAAGGTTGAATAGAATTGTAAAGTTAAATCTTACATTTTGTAAGTACATCATAATCAGCCTATCTGTAAAGGATGGGCCTTAATCGTTCACGCGGGCCCAATGTGGATTGGTTGACTTCACGCACAACCTTTGAATTTCTTCGCAGGCGTGCACAGGTTTCCTCGCGATGTTTTCCATCACCGTAAGTAAGTCGGATGAACGTTCTTATAATTCGAAATAACATTGGTTACGTGGTGGAATTTGAACCTGCACTCACCAGATCGGATGGCAACAATCCACACCAATGAACCACCGACGCACTTTGTGAGTACATTTATTTTCAGTTTACCAGTCCAAAAAACAACAGAACCTTTGTACCTTACAAAGCAAGTGTATTTAGGAGATTACATTAATTAATTAAGAATGAATCATGGATCTTCAATGTTTATATAATTAATTTATCATTGCAGGCTGAATCAACTGATTGCTTGAAAGTAAAGACGATTCCATGCTACGGAGCACATGTTAAGCCGTTCTCTATCATGTTAGTAAGTTCTACCGTTCACAATTTTTAGTGCGGCTGATGAGTAATTTAAATTGCGTGTGATTATTCACATTAATATTTTGTAGTAATACCGCACATGCAAAAAATGGTGATAAATAGCAATTTAAGTGATGCCTTATCCGAAGTTGATTTCCGTTAAACAGGATTTTTCTGTGTTATATTGAAAAAATGTGCTAGTCCGTTAACGGTGTTAAAACGTTAGAGTGTAGGGTGGCAGTATAACACATGTTGCATATAAGTCAAGTAACTTAAAGGAGCAGATAAATAAAACCTTTTTTGTGGAGGTATAATCAATAACATATTCATACAATAGGGATGATGACATTTTTTTTCTGTTATGATATCGATGGACCGCATAATAATAGAAACATTGGTAAAAGAATTACTCCGTTATCATTAAAACTCACAGAGATTTTCCGATTCTAAAAACACATTAATGGACTTTCCCAAAAACGCTTCATACAAATGGCTACCTAGTTATGACGTCACGCATCAGTAATTAGTACGCATAGTTTGATTTTGTACTACAACTATATTAAATGTTGCGTTTACTAAAACGGTTTATAGCAAAGTTGCTTTAATTGTATGTGTTATCCTTTTTTAACAGATTTTTGACAATTAATGTACTTTAAAAATGGACTTGCCCATCTAACTTTGAAGACTAATAAAATTCATAAAACATGAGTTTTTGAGCTGAGAGTAAGCACATCGTTATATTTAACCCAGATTTGTAATAATATGAAATAGTTCTTACGATTTCAGGACCCAGTCATCATGCCTATTATGTAGAAAAGACCGTTAACTTTCAAATAAATTTAGAATTAGCGGCCGTGGATAAAAACATCGATGTACGATTAGCCAGTAACAATCCTAAAAGCCAATCATTTTCTTAATATGGTATATATCAATGCTTATCACAAATCACGGCATTGTGCATGAAATATTCATTTCTATCGATGCGAGATGGCCTACCGATAACTTACGCGAACCGTACCTAAAGTAATAAATAAAACGCTTAGCTGTTCAGAAGGCCGAAATATATCGGGGTGCGATAGACGCATATCCGTCAGCGCGGGTGATAAAAATGCCTCTCACAAAGTTTACTATTTGAGTAATCCAAATCTATGTACTGTTATTTTCATCTACAAACCGACGAATGGTTTTATTGTGATAAACAAAAAACATTTTGATTTTATATAGACCATTGCTGGACTGAGCTTAACCCCTTCGCTGCTCCATTGTTGAGAGCTTCCGGATGGTTATTCCCATAACGGTCTAGTGCATGCTAGTGGGTGGAGGAAGCCCTTGTTGAGCAGTAGAAGTTATAACTATGATGTGTTAGTTAGTTTCTGTTAGTTATGACTTAAGTAGTTGCATTACTCCTAAAGTCATAACGAATTTTTTAAATTTAACACTTAATTTACTAAACTAGTAAATTGAAAGTAATGAAGCCACAATCCCAGATTTTTGCCAGTGGTTGTAGGAATGTTAGTACTTTGAAGACTTTATTTTTATTAAATATTCAATTCAAAGAATTCTATAGGGATGAATATTAGAAACAGGCATCCAACAATACATTTTCTATTAAGTTGAAATTCTTAACCATCCAGAGGCATACATGCTTAATTGAAACCCCAACATTGGCAAATTTAAATGCAGTTATAGAAAGTGATATTTGTTCAGTTAAAGAGAACGTTGTGCATACTTTGGAAAGTTGCAGGATCACTTTCATAGCAATTTATTTGTCTCTGGGCTACTATGGTCTCAGACTTTTTCAACTGCCTTACGGTCTCTAATGTGTTTTCTGTAATGACCGTCATATTAGCAGCGGCAACCACGGTATATGTACCTCCGAAGCAGAAAATGAAGTTTCTTTTTGAACAATATTCTTAACAATCATCAAACAAACTATACGATCAATATTATTTATTATTATTATAACTCCAGAAATACTAATGACGTTACTATATTATTCAAATTATATTTATTAGCGTTATAAATAGCTAACTATTCAACAAAAAAACTTTATAAAGATGAATAACATAACCTTAGTTTCACCAACTACAAGTATATTAATATCTTAGCAACAACACAAGCAATCTACAAAGTAGCTTGAATTTTTTACACAATTCTTCACATTTTATGGTTTTATAAGCTTTCATAAAACCAAGTACCTACTTGTAAGTATAAGCGCACCACAAAGTTTATATTGTGTTATGTTTATTTTATAAATTATTTTAATAAGAAACGTTTATATTGAAAATCAGGTACGATAAATAAAATGAGGCATAATAACTGCACATATAGCTATTTTTTGCGGGAAGGCCTATGCCCTGCAGTAAACCTTTATTGGCTGACGATGATCCTTTGCTGTACGATTACCTTAAAACATATTGCTTATTCCCTTCGTTTTTTTTATGATTTGAGTTTACAGTGTGAATTAACAATGTTGTGGTGTAAGGAACAAAACATAAACGTCTATCAATTAACCGTAGTGCACGAAGTGGGATGAATTATCAGATTTTCGTTTCATTTTAGACATCAGTCCATCCATGTGGTTCACAATTTAATTGCAGTGAAACCAATTTCCCCTAAGGATCAATTTCATCGAGCGTGACCATTCTTGAAACATTAAAATAATTATTTGCATTGAAATTTAATAAAATCACACCAAGTTTATCGATCGTGTGAAATCAGCGAATTGAAATTCTTTTCACGTCTGCCGGATATATTGCAAAGTGCTATAAGGGAACTGCATTTTCCCAGGTGCAAGATTAAACCGGTGGTAGATAGAGAACTAGAAAGTTAAAAACGACGACCATTTTTAAACAAGATGGCGGATGACAGCTAACTCATACCCAGCCAACGTTATAATCCCCTTTGCAAAGAACACGTTGCTAATCTGGTATCAACTTTGTTGTTTGTTCTACTTACACCCAACGGTTGTCACGCGAAAGTTTAAAAATATTTTCACTGCTTTTAAAATGAACAGGTTATTTGTTGGTTGTTTAAATAATTTTGTAGGTATAGTGCAATATTAGACTCAACCTTAGTTGACAGCTGGCATTACAAGTTGCTGTGACTTTACCAATATTACGATATGGAGCAACACATTTATAAAGTTTAGAAATATTGACTTATACAAGAATCGTGGCTGATACTATTTTTGAAGGTTATTTGCGGTAAAACGTTAGATAAAATAGCTTATATTGGCAAAAAAAATCTCCTTCACTAAGTGTTGGTTCCTTTAGGATCCTAGAATTTACAATCATGTTGATGTATCGAATTCAACTTAAACTATGACCACAACACCTTCATGCTATTTATTTCCTTGCATTCAGAAAGCGACATACCAGCTTTCTCCGAAAATTAAAATTTATAAAAAATAATTTTACTTCTACTTTCTTTAGAAACATGAAATTTAGCAAGCGACATTTTTATTTGATTGCACAGTGCTTTGTGCTTTATTGCCTCCGAGGTTTAGTTGCCACAGCTTTGGATTTAGATCGCTGCGTGATCTGAGGGATGTGTTTTCGAATCCTGCGGGGGAAACTGCATAGTGAAAAGTCACTTTGTGACATTTTGCCCAGTTTGATAACTTTTGAAACATTATAAACACTGAAATAGCTGATCAGTTTAAGACCACGAATTTTTATTACATAAATATTCGTCGTAAATAGTCTAGTAGTACTTACCCTTTTTAGAAAGGTTTTGTTTGATTCTAACTTTAAATATGTGAAATGGCAACTCTACAATATTTTGCGGTACTTTGATTGTCCGAAAAGAAAGGGGATTCTGTACTTTGGAGGGTACGTTATGCCGTCGGTCCCGGCAACAATCTTGGATGACGAACTTGGATAATGAACAAAGATGATACCTGATAGTCATAAACACCCCCCAGTAGGCTTGAGCCCACAGGTTTGTTATGGTCTAATCTCCGCGTAGCTTTACTATGCAGGGAGACCTGTTCCCTACACTGAACCGTTATAGGCTAACGGTGAAGTGATTTTTTTTTATTGATTTATTATATGTGATATGTTTAATGATTATGTGTGATTAATCATTACTTTCTCTTGCGGTTCCCTTTTTCATGCGGTCTCCCGGTGGAATTCGATCCTTTGACCCATGTACCACGTAGCGTTCTTAACTATTATCCTGACAATCTACTCTGCTATCCTTTTAAGGTAAAAGTGGTTTTGCCATATTTATATCAAGGGTTCCGAGTTCGATTTCTTGACAGTACAAACATATGTGTGCATGAACATGTAAGTTTGTATTGGTCTAGGTGTTTTTTACGTATGATATGTATGCATTTGAGTTTAGATGTTAGTGGATATTTATTAATTTTTGATTATCCCCTGCTATCTTCAATCCCTTTTGAGGTGTAAGTGACTTGCCATGTTTATCACTAAGGTTAAATATCAAGGTTTCATCAAAGACAAACCTATTACAGTATATACAACATTTGTCTGTAATTTCACCGTTGTTAAGTCAAGCCCCGACAGATAGGAAAACGTTTCCCCACGCATATTCTTGAATTATTCTGTTCAGTTATTTGAGGCAAAAAAATATAGGTAAAGGTCGGAAATATGTTAAGTTATCCTAGTAACTAAGCTGAGTATCGAATATTGAATAGCGGTAAAATATTTGTTAATTTTACCAAGGCAAATAAAGTAAGGTAAATTTACTTACTTTTTTAATTCTGCCTCAGTTTGTTGAATAAAAAAGTTATTCTTTTGTATCTTGATTTCGGGTTAGAAAAATTATAGATATATTTTGGTTATATAGTATAATGTTGCTAACATTAAAGATAAATTACCATTTTATTAGTCATGAAAACATTTTCTCTCTATGTAAAAATATCTGAAACGGTGTGTTTTGTGTTCGCATTTATATTATTTTATTCTATCAAATCAGAGCATGTTAATATTTGCACATAACCTTAGATCATATATAAATTAACTAGACGCACAATCACGCAGAAACGTGAATCAAAAAATTACTGAGCCCCAAGACACATACGTATAGTAATTGTTATATTTAGGACGTAAAAATAATCATTTTAATTTTGACCTCAACATGTCATAGATAGGGTACAAAATCGAAACCACGACCATATTACTATGTCATTATGACATGAAGCGAACAACGTTATTATGAATAAAAATTCTGCCCATTTTTTGAAAGTAACTCACTGAATTTTCCCAGGCTTAAATTTACATAAATATCGGTCTTTTGTCCAAATTTGAAAATAACTACTTTTAATGTTTGAAATCTTAATCGAGCCACTCCACTGTATTTAACCTTTTACTTTATTATCACATACTTTAAACCTTTTCAATGTGAACAAAAGTGTATGTTTACAGAACACAAACGGTTGGGGCAACAGATAAGTGTGTGAACAAGCTTTGTGTCTGAACAATGGCTGTATAC
This sequence comes from Leucinodes orbonalis, assembly GCA_019425675.1. Taxonomy (NCBI): domain Eukaryota; kingdom Metazoa; phylum Arthropoda; class Insecta; order Lepidoptera; family Crambidae; genus Leucinodes; species Leucinodes orbonalis. The sequence continues at coordinate 49,496 of PQWD01006277.1, forward strand.
GAGCCGCCTGCCCCGGTAGCTCGATCCCTGCACAATGGGCAATCACTCTACGCCACAGATGAGCAGCCAGAGCAGGGCTACCAGCAAGATATGTCTGTGTATTAATAATAATAAATATCTTTTGGAATACACACAGCGCCATTTAGTCTCAATCTAAGCAATTATCCTGTAAAATGGGTATTAAACAACGAATAAACATACTTATATATTTTTTTGTAAATACATAAAAATCACCCAGACCAATACAAACAGACATGTTCATGCACACAAATGTTTCTACTGCCCGGGGATTGAAACCAAAACCCTTGATGTAGCATCCGACGCGACGTCTCAACAATTAATTTGAAAAGAGTAACTACTGAGTTTCTTGCTGGATACTTCTCAGTAGAAAACTACCGTCCGCACCAGTGGTAGCTTCATTTCACATTCATAAGTATTCTGTAAGTAACTGAACACTTACACACCTAACGTTACTGTAATTTAACAATTTGTTTATCCGTTTGCCTTCGTGGTCCAGTGGGCACAGCGTTCGGCTGCGATCGCTTCGTATCCCGGGGTCTTAGGTTTGAATCTCATAGCAAGAATTCACTTTGTGTGATTTTCCCCTTTTAGGTAAGAACAATGCAGGAGAAATCACCTGGTTGTCCGAAAGTAATGGTGATTTCGTGCTTTGAAGGGCACGTTAAACCGTCGGTCCGGGCTACAATCTTAGATGGGAGTCGTTAACACCAAATAAACCGCATTGGACCCATTCGGGAAGCCATGTGCTCTACAGTGGGTCGTTATGAGCTGATAATGATGATGAATCCGAACGCATCTGTTTTAGTACGTATCCATCTGATTTGATAGGTCGACGACTTGTTAATCGCTGGTAGAGGCTGTATGACTTATGAGAGAATTAAAGGTTTAGGTCTAGCGAATAAAATCGAATAATGGCAGATGACTAAAGAAGGGGAAAATACATACGTTCTTTTTTGTAATTATTTACGACGGTACTTTCTGTTAAAATGAATTTATTTCGCTAACAAAACTAGCAGTGACGATGTTTAAATAACATTCATCTTCCCAGTACTTTAATCATACTATTCCACGTTCCCATTGCTAAAAATATCCCAGAAATATTTTTAGTGAGTACTGCATACATATACTTGATGCTTAACTTATACACGATAATATTTTTATAAATATTTCAAGGTACCAAATACTACCTGTGATAATTTAAAAAATATATTAAATGTCAACATCGTTATGAATAAGTAATATAATTATTATATTGTTTCTTATTTACCTTGTATCAAGTAAAATTTGAAAACGCATAGAATATCTTAATTAAATTTACTCATCTTGAAAGTTACAAAAACAAATTAAAAAGACTCATTTTTCTAATAACTATTTTTTTATTATTCAAGCTTTGAAATGACATTAAAACCAGTTAAGTATAAATAGTAAAGCCAAAAAGATTGTATTACAAGTTCATAGTATATAATTATTACATACTTTTTTCGAAGCCTCCTTCCAAAAGTTTATTTAACAGAAGAAATGAGAAATGATGATTGTGAGTGCCCTTGCCTTAATTAGGCGCGTGACACACGTGTGGCTTGAAACAAGCTTGTTCCTACATTGTACTCCAAGTTGTTTAAGCATAAAATGTTATGTATGCTAATTAAAAATAATACGCAACATGTATATAGTATACAATAGGAAGTACTACTACGATTTCAAATATTACCTTCACTGAATGACAAAGGTGGCCCTCAACGTCTTTCATCAACATAGGCCGTGTCTTCTAGACGTCAATTAAAAATAACAAATGAACATGCAAATACATTTAGCTAAGCACATCAATTATATTTACAAAACACATTATTATTAATAAAGATAAAGGAACGATATAATTCTATCGATATAATTTAGAGGCTTAAAAAATGACAGAGTGCAAAGAAGTAATAAATAATTTTGTATTTTTATGGTTTTACCAGCTTTGTATTTAGTTGATACACCCTGAGATGTTTGTTCAGTATAAGACAAAGTTGAGTTATGACACATCAGTTCTAGAATACTTTCCTTTTGTTGCAATATTCAAATGCAACCTAAAGAGTAAAACGATGTGATTTTACTGACGGTGGGCTAATATTGTTTACTTATGCATATTACAGATTTATTTTGTGATATTAAATTGTGAAGAAAATTTGACCACTAAGGTTTGGTCAAGAAAATTTTACCAAACTCCAATAATTATGATACAAAACATTCGAACAACATCCTGAAGTCAAAGTGAAAACTGCATTCAAATTCGTCAAAAGAATAATGTCTATAAATTATTATTCATATTCAACCACTCAATGCCAAGATGTTATAATGTTTGAAATCATGTATTTCAAATTATTGCGGAGTCTTAAAACTAATTGTGATAGTACACTAAGGCTTTTCAAAGAAATTTCCAAAAGGTTAGTCGACGTCACAGGTGACCGAAGATCTGGCAGCTACCTTGGACAAAGAATCAGTCTGGCAATCCAAAGGGGTAACGCTGCCAGTATTTTCGGAACCTTGCCGAAAGGGACTTCTTTTAATTATATTTTTTAGTATTAATTATTTATTTTTAAGTATTTAGGGTGTAATATAATTTAGTTACCGAATAATGTAATGTAATAGTTAATATTTAATATATAATATCATTGCATGTTACAACTAATCTCCAAATATTGTTTGAGAAATATAACAATAATTTTATTGTGATAGTATAAAATATCAACATTTATGATAATCATAATCATTTGGCCAATGTGTCTGATTCAATATTGCATAACTAGCTGTTGCCTGCGGCTTCGCTCGCATTAAATTCGGGATAACACGGTACTTTCATTTATCACCATACATAGGATTTCCCCTCCCTCCAACTTTAAGGGTTTCGGGGTCAATTTCAGATTTTTTTTTAGCAAAAAATATGTTACAGTGAGCTAACCTTAAAAGATAGACATATGCTGGCGCGGACTTTTTTGTAGATCTTTAAAAGGAGAACAATACTCTCATACATGACTTTTGTAAAACTTTAACCGTTTACTCAGCGTACGCAACGGAAGCTCCAAGTATGAAAAAATACCCCCGATTTTGAAACATTCTTCATTGCTGCTCCGCTTCTATTACTTTTAGCGTGATGATATATAGACTATAGCCTTCCTCGGTAAATAAGCTATCTAACATTGAAAGAATTTTTCAAATCGAACCAGTAGTTCCAAACAAACTCTTCAGCTTTATATATCAGTATAGATTACAGGAAAATTTCATTTTTATATGCATTAATTAAATCTGTGATTAGAACATCTGCGTCGAGCATCTGATAACCAGTTAAATAAACTAACTTAATATTATTGAGCTCGGTATTGTATGAAATGTCTACAAACCGTATGCTGAACAACGCGTAGGCAAGCTATTAACTGAATGCTATTTGTGATTCCATTAGGCTGTTACTGTTTGCATGCTTAGATCCGCATTGTTGAATGGTTTGCATATTCAAGCCATAATAATTAATTGCCCACGCAACCAGATTTTGCATAAATCAGCGACCACACAATCTAAAGTTGCTGGTTATTATAAAAAGTCATCTAATTTCAAAAGGCAAACAGAAATAATAAGTATGTATATCAACACGTATAATGTTGCAAAAACTGAAATGATAAAATCCAGGAATCACTTTATATAGGTAACTTAACAATTCGATTACATATTTCTAGTTTAGGACATTTTTAAAAGAAAAGTATTTGTCCAAATAATAAATTTAATATGATGTATGAAAATTTGACAATACAGAAATCCTGAAAAAACCTTCATAACTGATTCGGCAAAAACTTCACAAAAAAAGGCTTGCTTTGAAATAACAGATCAAAGTCAATTTCCAAAGTTGATACACCAGGAATTCTGTCGCTCTAATAGCATGAACTTGTATGCGACACGTTAACATGCTGCACCAATCTAAACCGCGCAAGTTATTATTAACTAACCTACTAACCCCCGCCCCGCTCGGAATGAATGCAAGTTACCGTAACACCACTTGATTGCATGCAATTTCGGATCCAAAGCAACGATAATATTCGCTGACTTGGAGTAGTAATCGGAAGTTATTCGCTTAAAGGGAGAATTCTACTTATGTAATATTTTTGTATCAAAATATTCAGTTTCATTTAGTAAACATGTGAACAGGTACAATGTATCATGACGTCATAATCATATCAAGCGTCCAAAATTAATGTCATAACTTATCTATTCAGAGCGCGTTTATAGGTCACCATGACTGTAAGCAATTGATAAGTCATATTTTTAGCGATGCTGCCAATCATCGAAATTTGTTTTAGCAATGCAGGTGGATTTGGGACTTAATATATTTGATTTACTGCTAGGTACTTTATTTTAATATATAGTGTTAGACGGAAAAGAAACGACCAACGCTACCCACCCCTTATCAATTGAAGAGTGATGTCACGTCACTAATATCTCTCTCTTGACATTAGCATTGTACGCGGGTAACACAAAGATTTAATCTATCAATAAATGTTGTTTAAACTTAAAGAATCACTTAATAATAGCTACGATACGTAGATTTTGCACAAACAATAAGTCAGAATATTTGAAATGGATTAAAAATCAATAAATCGCCGTTACCTACGGTGAGAAGAATATTTGACTAATGTGTGTCATTTCTTTTTATATGCTACTTAGTTAACATGTTTAAACATGATTATATTATGTATGACATGTCATAATAATTAATTTGAATTTGTTTTTAAATAAAATCTCATTTCCATTGTTTTGAATAGGTTTTTTCTATTTTTAATACTGGCAGTCATTTTAAAAATTCTAACATACTTATTGTTATTATAGCAAACAGCATTTAAGTAAATAAATGCGTATCTGTATGTATGTAGCACACTGTTGTAATACACATAAATTATTGAACTTTAAAAACATCACCGCAGTCAAATTATAGAAAATGTGTTAAATAGTAATATTATCGGCTATAAGAGACCTTACATCTGTTGTCTCAGGTGACGGGCGTAGTTCAGCATTAATGGAGAATAATAACTCTCTATCAGTTGTTTCGTATCCTTCAATGCCACTCTGTCATAGTCAGACTTCTCACTTACCATCAGGTGAGCGTCCTGACCGTCCTGTTTATTTTCTAAAAGTAGCCGACCCATGGCATACGGGATCTTTTTCACATGTGCATCGCTTAATAAAAGTTCATACCTGAACGTTAAATATAAACGTAAATCGATCGACTGTAATCTAAAATACTGGAAGTATCTTTAACTCTGACATTTGCACATTGACCTTTGGAAAACCCTTTGTAACAAAATGTCAAAGAATTATGTTGTTGAACGAATTAATCAATTACCTAACTTATTATTTCGTCACTTCTTATCGGTTATAAATATAGCAAATAAAATATATACAATTGAATAAACGAGCAGTGGAACTAACTAATGGAGGAGAGACAAAACAATTTTTTGTGCAATCAAATTATGTAAAATTACTCAAAATTAACTCGATACTGTGTATCATAAACAAAATATTGAATCATTTATCAGTATTCATTCTAAAATTATCATAGTAGACAATAACCTGTTTTTATTTAATGCCAACTGTATTAGTTTATTTGACTTCATAATAAGATGAAATTAGTCTCATAGATATACAAACTATTTCAGTAATGAAAGTCCAGTATTACTCTTCTAATATATGTTACTTTCGTTACGCAAATAAGGTTTCCAAAATAAACACGTATCTCGAATAACTCACGAGCCCCGCCACAATTTTTACTGCAGCTGAATGCAACCTCGGTACAATATTCCCCCACCATTGTATCTACTCCTATATTATAAAATACGCCCGGTGCAGATCTTGGTCTCTAACAATAAACCACTGTACCTGTTTATCTTTTGTTACACAGGTCGGCTTGCAAGCTGCCGGAGCGCAACAGGTCAATCCCAGTACGTTTGTAGTCGCAGCTTTGCTTTTTGCTCTTGGAAAAGCGGTGCCTTAATTTTTCAGATTTCTCTTATCTTTGTGGGATTCTTTTGAATTGCAGGTAATTATTATTTTTTGTTAGTTGGTTTGGCTTATAATTAAACTTATTAGAACTTGTAAATGAATAGTAAATTAGACTTTGTCTTTCTTTACTGAAATTGACGGCCATTACACTAAGAGTTCCGGGTTCGATCCCCGGGCAGTATAAACATATGTGTGCATGCACATATATGTTTCTATTGGTCTGGGTGTTTTCTATGTATAATATGTATGTATTTACAAGTATGGTTGCAAGTTGTTTAGTATCCATATTACAGGCCAGTGCTTAGTTTGGGGCTAGATAGCACTGTGTAAATGGCAGTGGATATTTATATATTATTGATTTATTGATCCGCTTATTTGTGGTCTATATTATAATTTAAATTGAGAAAGGGTGTGCTTTAAAATATTAATCAATCAGCCAGCCTATATCGTCCCATACTAGGGTACAGGCCTACTCAAACAACCAAGCAGTAGAAAGATGGGCTGAAAACCACCAAATTTGGGCCTTGTGTGGATTCCGGGGAACATGGGGTGATACATTAGGTCACTTATTTGATTTACGATAGGATCCAGTGACCGGAACGGTCAGTGTGCTCACCTAGTGGTAAGTGACACGCTTGACCATGACAGTAGTACCGAAATGACAGATTTTAGGTCTCTTATAGTCGATAATTTACTTACCTACAGTGTTCTCATCCCGAAACACAGAAGTTAAAACACTCCTTTTTTACGGGAAGATATCTGGCACTGCAGTGGTACCTACCTAGACGATTCATTACAAGTCTACCACCTATTTGTTCCTGAACTAGCGCAATCATCAATCGAACGTGCTAACCGCTTCGCTATCAAGTGCTCAAACAATTGTTTAAGGGCATCCGTAACAAAAGTGTTCGATACAGCTCTCATAATTCGTGAGTTAAAGTGGTCGTAGGTAGGGCATCGGCTGTACGCAATATGTGCGTTAAGTAGATGGCCGATAGCACGGGAAGGTTCTCGTATTGCATAAGCTGACGGAAAAAGATAAATAGACAGATACCCAAGCTAATCAACTGAAGACCTAGTTGAAGTGGCTGCTACTGGCTGCCAGGGGTCGGTCCACGTGGAAGTTATAATCGGATATATTTGTATACAAATGTCATGGATGACATAAATCCCCCTACAGAATACGTCAATAGCTCAACTAAGCGATATAGCCGTAACAAGCAGCAACAAGTGACATTTCATTTCACAGCTTCCATAATTTTCTCCTCCTCTTGTCGTAATGTTGTACTCCACAGAGATGCTAATACTGATTCTTTGCACTTCAAGTAGTTTGAAGGTTTGTGTGATACTTGCCATAGTAAGTTTGAACTATTGTCATAATCATCTTTCAAAAGAATTTTATTTACATTCAGTACATGGTTGTTTTACGCTTACTTTTGAAAATAACAAACTTATATAATATTTTCATAATGGCTAAAATTTAATTTAGTACCCAATTTACTACTGAACTTAATATATACTACTAAGTTACAAAATACTATATCACGGGACATTATCACATAATGCGGTGGATACCTGGTCTACTAAAACGACTCAGTATCAAACCTACGAGGTCTTGTTAACTAACTGGCATATGCAAGAATCGATATCTAATGTAAATGACACAGGCAACCACTTCGACCGAGATTTGACATAATGGAGGGAACACTTTCATTCAAATGGAGATTTCTGGCAGTGATTTTTTCGTGTACATTTGAGATGAATATTGCTCGGCGCCCCAGTAACCATGAATAAAACATAGTCTGAGGGCTCGCTTTATCTGCTAAGCTGATATTGAAATTTGATTCAGCATGAGCCAAGTGCTTTTATGGCCAAACTTGCTCTTAACTTTCAAATCAAATAATGTCTCTAAGGGAGAATTTATTGTTAATTTTTTACAATACGCTTCAATCAATCCCAGTCCAGTTGCTTGTATATGAAGATGTTTTTCTTTTTTTGAAAACAAAGACTTAACTTTTTTAAAGAAACATTAAAATAGGTGAAATAATATTCGAAAACAACTTTTTTTAATTTACATTCCACAGCGTCTAATTTTATTCAATAAAATATTGTTTTTCAAGTTTTCTTGCAAGAACTTATATCGAAGGGCTTAACCACAGATAGATTTGTAATTATACATATCAGAATTTCAATAGATTTAAAAACGCCGAAGTAACTTTAATAAATTATACGAATATCTCTTTGTTCTAACAATAATATACCTTCTCATACATATTTCATACGGTCGTTTATCTTGTGGTAAACTTTATGAAAATGTCTCGCTCTAATAATTTTTTCTTTGAATTGAACAGGCTTGCATAGAAATATATGTGATAATGACTTATTATATTAATGTAAAATATATGTTTTAATTTTCAAAGAATTTTTACTTTGAAAAGCGTTTTTAATTTTATTATAATTCTCATTTTTGCAAGAAAAAGTTACCTACGATACTAGCTTTCGAAAAAGCGCATGTTGCTTAAAGTTCAATAATACTGGATAATGCTTAACGAAATTATAACGAAATAAAATTGCATAAGCAATTTGAAAACATAAGCGTTACGAAGCTAGAGGTCAAGATAGTTCCATACTAACTAATGACACAATTTGAGGCTATTCCTTCGTCGAAAACCACTTGTTAATAATTTAGTAACAACATCGCATATAACATTGTGTGGTACTCTATCTTTTATTGCGTAGGTACGTAACTATTCACAGCACCACAACAGTATAATTTGTTTCGTGTCATAATAACATAGCATGTTAATACCATTTAATAAAATAGAACTAACGAAGTATTTAAAAGCAAAATATTTTTTATGAAATAATTGTGTATAGTATTTTGGTATGAAATATTATGTGAGCGTCGGTGGCTCATTGGTGTGGAGTGTTGCCTTCCGATGTGGAGAGTGCAGGTTCAAATCCCGCCCCGTACCAATGTATTTTCGAAATTATTTGGACGTTTATCCAACATTCTTACGGTGAAGGATAACATAGTGAAGAAACTTCCACACGCCCACGGAGAAATTCAAGAAGAACATGTATGTTTGTATTGGTCTGGGTGTTTTCTATGTATAATATGTATATGTTTACAAAAAATAGTATATAAGTATGTCTATCCGTTATTTAGTGTCCATATTACAGGCTAATGCTTAGTTTGGGGCTAGATGGCGCTGCGTGAATGTCAGTGGATATTTATTATTAATATTTTTAATTCACTTACTGACGATCGACCAAAGTGAAAGTTGCTTCACTTGGCGATCGTCGATCGACCGCACCTAAAACCTAGGAGCTCCTAAAAAACCGTATACCTGGAGGGATTTTGTAAAATCCTTTGTGACATAAACGGATAATATGCCTATGAGTTCCTTTAATATATGCAAAAGAATCTTATGTTAAATCACAGATAAAATAATATATACTGTAAAAAACCTCGGACTCTAATTCAAAAAATAAATAAAATATAAATGAAAATTTTTATTTACTATTTTAATAGAATTAGGGATATTCAAACAAGTCCTAAGTCGAATTAATATTGTCGCAAATAATATTTCTCTAATAAGGCTCTGCATTGTTGGCGTACACTAGGATCAAACGAAGAAAATAAACAGGTAGCCTCAAACCATTTTCATTATCCTGGCAACGTTTTGAGAATATAAATTTAATAAGCACTTATTATAATTCGCAATGTATTCCGTTGAATAATAAACGCAAATCTAGAATAGGAGCTTCATTAAAATATGCGCATGAATAAATAAGATAATTATACGAAACTTACCTTTTAAATGCTTTGAAGTTAGATGCTTTGTAGATGACCTCTGAGTCCCACTGTAAAGATAGAAAAGATATTATTATTTAAAAAAAGAGTTGAGTAACTTGGTGCGATTTTCCTAAGTAAGGACATTGTAAGCTGAATTAACTGTTTGTCCGAACTCCGAATAGAAATATTTCGTACTTTGGGCTACAGTTTTAGGATTGTAGTCATTAGCATATACACATTAAGCCTGATCCCTGCAGTGAGTTATTATAGGCTGTTTATACTTTATTCATCTGCATCCCTGGTCTATTGGGCACAAGTAAGTTTAAGTTTAATATAAAATCAATTTTAATAAAAAGCCTACTATAGTATCGAAGATAATATAAATATCCACTGATAATGATAAAACCTCATGGACACTGCATTTATTTTTATTATTATCTATTTAAATTTATATTACTTATATACAGGCAGTCCTCGTACTAACGGCATGCACGTAAGTCGAGACATATTTTTCCATATGTTTACATGTAAAACTCAAGGGTTAGGATCCATACGGACTCGAAATTTAAAGAAAAAACTGCATTTATAACAAAGGATAGTACTTTATTACCAAAAGTAAGTTCTTAAATATATATATTTTTTTGTATATGTGTGTTATTAATTTTAATAATTATTATAAAACTGTAATATGATATCAAAATATGAAATGAGAAATAATAAATTAAACTTTTGGCTTAAAGAAACTATCAATTCTAGATTGATTTGCTTCTTTCTTCTTGATATCATGCAGATCTTGGTAACACTGATAGGCTGCACAAATTTTGTTATTAACATTAAAACTTCTCTCAAAATTACGATCATTTTCTTTAAACATTTTCATGGCCTCACGGACATTGACCTTTCGACAAGGGAATTCTCCTATGCCGGAAATCGAAACAAATTATGTTTGAGGAATAGTATCAAAACATTGTTCGACGTAACTTGAAACGACGTAAATCGAAACGACGTATGTCGAGGACTGCCTGTATACAAAACGTTCGGCTGTGTAAGCCAGAGATCGTGTATGCGAATCCCACGAGGAAACATCTCTTTATGCCATTGTTCCTAGTTAGATTAGGACATTGCAGACTGAATAATCTGAATGTCATTAACATCCACCAATCAGCTTTGGGCCCGTGTGGTGGTTTACGACCCAATCTCCCCGTGTCTACGCTGAGTGTTCTCTGCATAGACATGGGAGACTTGCTTACTGAAGTCTCACGTAATGCCTTTATGACTTCACACTGATTGTTCTCTGCATAGACATGGGAGACTTGCTTACTGAAGTCTCACGTAATGCCTTTATGACTTCACACACTTTCATTAAAGGAGTGTGAAATCGTACTTAACTCACTATCGCTTTCCTGCAACTAGACGTGCGGCCACAACGACGTTGTGGTTACTTTGTTCCGACCCAAAACCAACGATTACTGGCTCGACCCAATTAGTTTACTATTCCATATCGCGATCAGACACGTGTACTGCATAAAAGAACGAGAAAAGAAGCTTTTATTAGAGATGCTACGAGCCGAGCCGAATATGGCTACTATTCGGTATTCGGCCACTTTCATTTGTATTCGGTATTCCAAATACTAAAACATAAATAAAAAGGCACATTATATTACTCTTTTTTTAATATTAAGTGGTTGACTCGGTACCTAAGTCGTTTAGTATCATCGCAGTGTCATATATCTTCCCGTGGAATAGAAGTGATTTGCACTTCTTTGTTTCGCGATGAAGGCACTGTAGCGAGTAAAATTACCGGGTATAAGTGACCTAACATCTGTTGTCTCGGGTGATGGTCGCAATGAGGCATTGATGGAAAATATTAACTGTCTATCAGTTTTTTGTCTCAATCAATGCCGCAGTCATGGTCAGGTGTAGACTTACCATTAGATCGTCCTATACAAAAAAAAACAAATAACAATACTTTAACCAGTGAAATTTATCAGTAGTAAGTTGTTATGGATAAGAACAAGCATTTAAGCATTTATTACCAACAACTACAAATTTTGAATTAACTGTTGTCATTTTTTATGAACAAATACTTAAAAAGGACTAACTACCATAATTATCTACAAAATAGTTATGATCGATGTTCTGACTAAACGTGTCGTACCGTAATTTGCTCGCAATTAAAACAAACAGTCATATACCCATTCACGCAAAAGAGTGACAAACATGTATTTTGTGCCGAACGGCGGCCGAATATTCGTCGCTCCGGCTTACAACGATATCGAATATTAGGTATGCGGCAAAATCTCTACGCGTCGCAACTCTAGTTTTTATGACAGAGTGGTCACGCGACGTCCCCACAACTACTTCTACTCAATTACCACAAGTCCAATGAGAACCATAATAACACTTAGTTAAGCTAAGTGCTCGATCTTGGGCATGAATTAATAAGATTCATTTACCCTTTTTACCGTGCAATTCGCAAGTCATGATTTTAGTGGTTTTTAGTGAGTGACAGCGATTTGACAAAAGGATGTTTGTGCTTCGAAATTTTGACAAGTTATGCTAATTTTCGGCACATATAATTTATAACTTTAGGTCGGGATATAAAAACGTAATGAGAAAATCTACATCTGGACCACGGTAGATTGAGAAAAGACTGTGTGTAAGTGAATTTCAGTTTCAAATTATTCGTAATGTATTTACAGGACATACCTATTTAAAGTTCATTGAACTCTTAGACCCAATATCTGGGGACATGGTAGTGCCCCCGCCAAGCGAACGCAAAGCAAACACGGTCGTACCCTCCTTTACTGGAAGCATTTCGCCACATTTCCAGACCCCTATTTGAGAACCTCTGGATGAGAATAGAATGCTGAAATTTTAATCATTCAGTAAGCTTTAAATAATGATCATTTTATGTCTGTAGGTCAATTAGTTCCGAAGTAAGGCATAAGCATAGTTTCGCATTTATGACACTCATGACCATTCTTTATGCGTGGCTTTAGCAAGCCTATGCTTGACTGGTTATTGAATCACCATTTTCCAAATGGCAATTTTCTGTTGTCAATGGGTATCAGTTCTGGCGACAGATTTGGGTAATGGTGGCATATAACACCTGGATTTTGTACCCTTGTGTATTTCTTAATCGGTCAACTCGTCATAGGGAGGGATTCCACCCCTTTGTTGTCGATATACCACCCATTCGTACTAAAAAGTTCGGTTCTTCATTCATCGTCCGAACTGCAAGGCAGTGGAATGACCTTCCTGCGCCTGTGTTTCCCGATACATACAATTCAGGGTTTTTCAAGGCAAGGTAGGCATTATTTGAGTTTGTGTGATACACCTTAGGCTGCATCGTCACTTTCTATCGGGTTAGACGGCAGACAGAGGCACTTAAATTTTTAATAAAAAAAATATTTCATGCACCGTACATATAATTTGATAATTCTAATTGGAATATTAATTTTAAAATTACGTGGCGGGGTGTAAACCAGCACCCTCCAGATCGGAAGGGAGTCAGCACTATTAAGCCACCGATGTTTACCAGTGTACTCGTACAGGAAGAAGAAAGAAAATCACAAGACTGTCAATAAACAATGAGTGCTTATAACTTTTAGAGAACTTATACAAAAATCTATTTAAAAGCAATAACGAGCAAAAGTAACCATTTCATTAAATTCTAAAAGCCAAAATAATAACCACAGGTTTGTGCAAAATACTAATATTAGGTGATCAATTTCAAATGAGCAATCAATCAATATTAGCAAAGGCAACAAAACCAATTGCTCTGCGAAAGTTACGCCATATTACGTGGACGATGAAATCACATCTGGATTTAAAATAATTAACAAATTGGGTATTTGACACCACTAATCGTTGACGCACTTTTTATGAACTGTCAAGAAGGAACGTTTCCATATATTTTGTATGAGATTATTGAAACGTGACGTCATTGCTCACTAACATCAATTGACCTAATATTTATTGGTTTCAGTGTATTTAAAAATACAATATTGCAAATAAACAAAAGTGATCAATGTAATGACATGTAAAATAAAGTGCACTTTTATGAAAATAAGGTTTGGTATTTTATTGCGAATGGTGGAGAATACCGAATTATGAATTGTCGTATTGCGTTACGTGACTTTTAGAACCTTATTCTGCTGACTTACGGGTTGTTTCTTAGAGCCAATTTCCGTCTGTTGTTCTATGAATACGTATACATATGTAACGTCCACCGCTTGCACAATTTTGTCGGAGGCAATTTTACCTTTTTGATATGAATTTTTAACAAGAACCCTCTTCTATATGTTCACACAAAGTCACCTTGACATTGACAAAGGGTTATAAAATTAATTCTACTGTATTGTTCCGTGTGATTTTCTCCTGGGCTGCTACTTTATTAGGATTGTCACACACTAATATAGCCCAACCGCCGATTGGATTTATAGAAATGAATGTAGTCGCAGCTTTTTCATTCTAGATAAGAATCGGGGGACTAAATACACCTTTTCATTTTGCGTTAATAGCCATTTCCATGCCGACATAGATAGCCCTATTTTTATAGGGTCCAATATCGTGATTGGTTTGTACTTCTTATCTATGGTAAAAAATAAATAACGTAAATATTACGATAAAAATTTGAATACCCATTTCATGATACCAATTTTTTCGTACAATAAATGAGGCTCTGGCTCTAATAAATTGTTTTTATAGGTATATCCTATACGACTGTTTTACTGTAACGGTGCAAGATGGAATCAAGTTTATATTAGTGGTTAATTTTATAAATCAGCGGTTGGAGTAAACACATTTATTTATTGGATCTTTAGTTTTCCTTTAAAGATTCAATTCTCAAACAAACTGAACTCAATACATTTGCACATTTGTTACATTAGATTCAGTTCTGTCAAATTATAGACCTCTGAGTTCTATAATTTTACAGTTTATGGACCTACTTTATTATTTTGTTGTGACCTATATTATGGTACCTTAGTTTTCATCCTTTTTAATTGTAATCCACATTTTAGTCATTTATTGAACTCAAAGCTCGAATAGTTAAATTGATCTAAAACGGAAAACGTTTAGCTTTTGAATAAAAACCAAAAGATAAATTAACTTTTCAGTCCTGATATTTTGATTTCTATGAAACACTTTATTTCTTAAATGTAACTTAAAAAAACAAGTATTTTTATGTAGCATCCATATTTAGCCATAAAATATGAATTGCTATCTAGTTTTACTTTTATAAATATTATCAGGTATCTTATCACTTATGGTAGAAAAACAATGTCAAAATATACAAAATGTTAACAAAACTTTCTAAATATACTTACATAATAATCTCTGAGTACTGTTAAATAAATCTTATTTTATCAGCTTTCCCAATTTCTCATTTCATCATCATCAGCTCATTAAACGTCCCCACCGAGGGGCACGAGCCTACCCGTATAGGGTGATTATTCCTTAGTCGTCCACGCGGGCCCAGTGCGGATTGGACGACTTCACGCACAACCTTTGAATTACTTCGCAGGCGTGCATGAAGGTTTCCTCACGATGTTTTCCTTCACCGTAAGAGCGTCGGATAACGTACATATATTTTCGAAAATACATTGGTACGTGTCGGGTTTTGAACCTCAGCCCTCCCGGTAGGAAGACGACAGTCCACACCATTCAGCCACCGCTCTTATCATTTACATATATGATATCTTGGTATTGCTTGATTACACAAAAAGCTTTTCAAGGGGTAGATAAGGCGTTCGCAAACATGAAACTGTACTTATTAAAAATAAAACTATAATATTAATACTACTGCATCTTTGAACAAATCTGCGATACACACAATTTCAAATAGTTACAACCGAAACGTGTATATTCCTGTAATAGTAAATTATACAATCAGCTTTAATAAGCATCCACACCTTGATGTAAACTATGTATTCCCAGCTACATCAAACACGATCGTACTGGCTGGAACGAAAACTATCTAACCGTAATGTGTCCCTCCGGCTCGATAACACAGTCCACTAACTCGGATCTAATATCACTACGGTGTAGATCTTATCAATGTTAATATAAAGGCTATTATCGAACGAGGTGGCGCGTGAAAAAAGCGATCTAAGGTCGAAAATATCGTAACTTTTTACGATAAAGCCCGCTAAAAGGAAATTTTATGAAGCACGATACTTCCGACGATTTGTAAATATACGTTGCACGATATTATGGAAATCTACTCATTATTAGCTGTAAGGATACTTACACCAGGGCAACAGTTGAAAGTGTATAAGCATCATTTGTAAAAGATGCCCAACTTATAGTTTATTTGTAAATAATTAATTTCAACAATATTTTACTCAGGCCACGCACATCGCACAAGTTTTGTGATGAACTGCTAAGTGAGAAAAGCTGTCAAACTACAGGATACCGTGATGTAGCATAAAGTTCTTCCATTTACTTAGAGTTTTGGCATTATTCTCCCTGCAATAAAATATAATACTAAAATCATACTGAATCACAAAAAACAGACAGATAGTTTACAATAATCTTAACAAAAATCACAACTTTTCCCGTCTGATAACATTTCTGAAAACATCATAACAGAGCGGCTGGCTACCATTAAAACCTTCAAATCCCTTGAATCCAATTAATTTAAATTACGCCAATTGGATGTCGATAAAGTAAACAATGTTATCTTGATATGCAAGTTTCCTCACAATGTTTATCTACCAACTTGGCAGCGAGGGTGAAAACAAAAACATACAAACACAGATGGTATGTGATACAAAAGTTATATCGGAGGTGATATACAATAATATATAACCGTGGCGAAGGGAATATTTCATCAATGTACAGCACATTTTAAAACAAATCATTCCTATACCGAACATACATTAACATTTTTAATGCAATTGATTCCCAAAAGAAATATAAGCATATAAAATAAGTTGAAAACTATTCTTAGTAATAAAATATAATATATATAAACTGATCAGACCACTGTACATCCCTACCGAGGGACAGGAGCCTACCCGTATAGGGTGTGACTGTGCATGCCTTAGTCGTCCACGCGGGCCTAGTACGGATTGGCTTGCTTCACGCACAATCCTTGAATCTTTTGTAGGGGTTTCCTCGTGTAGTTTTCGTCAGAAAGAACGTCAGATAAACGAAAATATAGTTTTTAAAATTCGAAAATACGTGGTGGGGTTTGCAGTTGCACCTTCCAGAGAAGGCAACAGTCCACACCAATTGTTTCAAAAAACTCTAAACCTGTTTTGAATTTATGTTTTTTGGATGATAATTTTTGGCTATTTTTGTGCGTTTATTCTTTCCATTGGTAATCAAATGAGCCGATACTGCTCCAGACGTTAAATGATACCGCCCCGCCACCCATAGAACTATTTACTTTTTAGCATGCAACAACGTAAAATAAATTTTAGTAATAACAAATAAATACTCAGAAACCAAAATCTTTTATATACATAACATTAATAATAAATTGTTATTTTAATTCAGTTTACAAAGTAAATAAAACCCCGTACCAATTGTGATTACAATCAATTTATTTTTAAGCAAAATATATCGGAATGCCGGCAAAAGTTCACCAACACCGCACCTAAATAGCTGATAACATTTATTGTTGGATTCAATTAAACAAAAAATGTCTCAGGCTTCATTGAGCAGGCGGCAATGTAAACACTTCCACCGTTCCCTTTTCGGTAAGATATTTTATCAAAAAGGGTGCTTTCGTGAATAAATTTCATCAGAAATGGTCCAATTTCTGCTTTCCTTTTGCGGGGGGTTCTAAGAAAAATATTTCCCGGTCGGTGAAATTGAAAGATTGAAACGATGGCCTGCCCTCTGAATACAAAACATTTCCTCGGTCACGTCAAGATTTCTTTTATACCGACGCTCAAGGGCAAGCACAATTTATGGCGTCGTATTAGGCCACTTAAATTAGTTTCTCGCCTTAGAATATAGTGAGTGTAATGGCGTTTTCTAAAATCAAACTAGTTTAAAATTGTTGGATTGGCAACATTTATATTTTAATATAGTTTAGCAAATAGATAATTTGGTTCAGTATCTGGCAACACTCTCTCGCTATGCCGGTCAAGGCGATAACATCTTGTTGTTTTGTACAGAAAAATTAATACACGGATTATTACAAACAAATCTATTTTATTTCGCTCCATCTGCTGCTGATAATCACAAAAGGTTATGGGCCCAGTCGCCCGGAGCGAAATATAAATAAATTGTTTGCTCTGAACACGTGGTTAAGCGTAGGTGTGGTTTGCTGTGGTCAAGCAGTGGTGCAAACAAAATGGACGGCGAGGGCGAAATATTTGAAGCGACGAATAATCGCTTGTTGCTTGAAAATGCCGGTAACTGGCATACATGGAAATTCCAAGTTAAGGTCATATTAAAGGCGGTAAATGTCTACGACGTGGTGGACGGCTCGTCAAAATGTCCAGAAGATGACGACAAAGCCACGTGGAAGAGGTCGGATGCCAAGGCCCAAGCAGTAATAGTAAGTAGATTGGGTAACACAGCTATGCTGCATGTGCAAAATTGTGAAACTGCTAAAGAAATTTGGGACAAGCTAAACACAATTTATGAACAAAAATCCGATGTGTCACTTCACATATTACAGCAACGGTTCTTCGAAGAAAGGTACAATACCTCGGAAGATGTATCTACATTTGTAGCAAGGATAGAATCACTTGTGCGCAAATAAGACAAGCAAAAGGTGAAATTGCGGAAAACATGATTGTTACAAAAATCATAAGCTCGGTGGGTGAAAAGTTTCGACACTTTGTCTCTGCATGGGATTCTGTACCAGTAGAAAAGCGAAACCTGTCGGAGTTGACAGCCAGACTCATTATAGAAGAGCAAAGAATTACAATGTACCAGAACAATGAAAGCAGTGGTTCTACAGCATTCAAAAGTTATACTAAAACAAGAAAATGCTTTAATTGCGGTAGAGTGGGACATTATAAAAAAGATTGTAAAGCTAAGAAGAACAAAAGTGATAAGACCGAAGATACTCCATTTTGTAAACAGTGTAAAAAACGGGGACATACAAAAGAAAAGTGTTGGTATAACAAGGGCAATAAACAACTAAAAGAAGATGAAAAACAAAACGCATTTGTCATGTCAGTGTATGGACTTGGGGCAAAAAGCTTAAACAGCAAGTGGTATTTGGATAGTGGTGCTTCGGAGCATATGTGCTTTACAATGAACAATTTTACTAACTATAAAAAGTTGTTAGTTCCAAAGGATGTTGTTATTGGAGATGGGACAACCATAAAAGCATTAGGTTATGGTGACATTGACCTTGAGGCATATGATGGTGAAAAATGGATAAATACATTGATAAGCAATGTGTTGTATGTGCCGAGCCTCAAGATAAACTTATTCTCGATGAGTGCTGCTCTAGATAAAGGCTATAAGTTAGAGTCAACAGCTACTGAGTGTCATTTTATCAAAAACAGCAGTGTGTATGCTGTAGCCAAGAGATATGGTAAAATGTACACAATGTTATTCAGACAGCAAAATGCTAGTGCAATGGTTGGAAAAAGTATGTCAGGTTTGAGGGAATGGCATGCTAAATTAGGTCACCAAGATATAAATCAAGTGAAAAGCATCTTAATAAAACATGATATTAAATTAGAAAATAGTGAAGAAGAAACATGTTTGCCATGTTTGAAAGGAAAACAACATAAGTTTCCTTTCCCATCAAGTACTAATAGGGCAACAAAACCAGGAGAGGTAATTCATATTGATATTGGAGGTCAAATAGAAGAAACTTCACTAGGAGGAGCAAAGTACTTTCTACTAATCAAGGATGATTATTCTAAATATAGAAAGGTGTATTTTCTGAAGAATAAAGGTCAGTCCATAGAATATTTAAAACAATATTTGAAAGAAGTGCAAGTTAACCCCGGTCATATAGTGAAATACATAAGAAGTGATAATGCAAAGGAATTTATAAGTAAAGAAATGGAAAACTTGCTAAAGTCATATGGAATACAACACCAAAGAAGTGTGTACACTCCACAACAGAATGGTTGTGTGGAACGTGAGATGAGGACAGTCATTGAGTCAGCACGAACTATGCTTCTGGAAAGTGGCCTAAATAAGAATTTGTGGGCAGAAGCGATCAATACTGCTGTCTACATCATCAATAGAACGGGTCCAAGTCGAGTAAAGGATAAAACACCCTATGAACTTTGGTGGAACAAAGAATTTGATATCAACAACCTTAAAGTCTTTGGTAGTCAAGTATCCATTCATATTCCTGATCAGAAACGGGTAAAGTTTGATAGCAAAGCTGAATTAGGCTATTTCATTGGATATGGAGAAAATACAAAAGGATACAGGATATATTTTCCAGAAAGAAACATAGTAGACATCAAGAGAGATATAGTGTTTATAAAACCATGTATAGAAAATAAAGAAAGAGTCAGAAAACAAGAAAAGGATAAATACTACATTAATTTTGATACCCAAGAAGAGGCAGATCAAGTTTTGGAACAAGAAAGTCAATATGAAAATAGAGAGAATCATGAAACTATAGAGAGTGAAGATGAGCAGGATTCCATTCATTCTTCTCATGAGCAGTCAATATTGGAAGAAGAGGTAGAGGAAGACATAGAAGAACAACAGGAAAACTCACAGAAAACAGAAAGACCTAGAAGGGCAAGCAAAAAGCCAAGCTGGTTTAAGGACTATGTACAAGGAGATGAAAATATGTTCCTAAGCTACGGCTGTGATGAACCTATTTCCTACCAAGAAGCTATGATAAGACCTGATAAAGGTAAATGGGAGGAAGCCATAAATAAAGAGTTGAAGACACTTGAGGAAAATAATACATGGGAAGAGGTAACAGAAGTTCCTGATGGAGAAAATAATAAGTAGCAAGTGGGTATTTAAAGTCAAGGAAGCAGATGGAAAAGCGTTGTATAAAGCTCGCTTAGTGGCTCGAGGATTCCAGCAGAAGAACTGTGATGACCAGACATACTCACCCGTGGCCAAATTAACTACCTTTAAAACCATGATGGCTGTAGCCACCCAGAAAAGACAACCAGTGTACCAGATGGATGTTACCGGAGCATTTCTTTATGGAGACATAGGTGAGACAGTTTTTATGAGATTACCATGTAATAAAATATGTAAATTAAAGAAGTCAATTTATGGTCTTAAAAAGTCTCCTAAATATTGGAATACAAAGTTTAATAATTTTATGTCAAATGAAAATTTTTTCAGATCGAAGAATGACCCATGTTTATATTTCAAACATATTGGAAATGACTATATTTATGTGCTGTTATTTGTTGATGACTTGTTGTATTTTGGTAGTGATAAATACAAAGTAAATGACTTTAAAACTTCAATATGTAATAACTTTAAGATGAAAGATTTAGGTCTAGCCAGTAATTATTTGGGAATACATATTAAACAGGATCTCGAAAATTGTGTAACTGTAATTAATCAGAAAAGATATTTGCTAAAGTTGTTGGATCTTTATCAAATGTCGAATTGTAAAACTGTTTGTACTCCAATAGAACAGAACTTTAATTTTGAATTATTACAAAGAGATAAAAGTGAGAATGTTGAAATTGAAAAAGCCTGCAGAAGTTTAGTTGGTAGTCTTCTGTATGCTACGTGTACTAGACCAGATTTATGTGTAGCTGTAGGATTTCTTAGTAGATATGTACATTGTGCTAGTGTAGCTTTGTTTAAATGTTTAAAGAGGATATTGAGATACATTAAAGGGACTATTGATTTATCTTTAACATACAAATATGATAAGGAATATACAAATGAATGTAAATTACAAGGTTTCAGTGATGCAGATTGGGCTGGTGATGTTGCAGACCGGAAGTCGACATCAGGTCAAATATTTTATATTTTTAATTGTCCAGTATCTTGGTACACCAAGAAACAAACTTGTGTAACACTGTCATCTTGTGAAGCTGAATATGTAGCTCTTAGTGTATGTATTATGGAAGGATACTATTTGAAAAAGTTACTTAAAGATTTTGGATATTTTAATGTAGATATTGAAATATTAGAAGACAACCAAAGTGTAATTAACATAGCAAAGAATAATGAAAAAAAAAGATGAAGCACATAGATATAAAGTATCAGTACATTGTAGAAAGTTTATTAACTGGTTCCATAAAAGTTAAATATGTTTGTAGTAACAACAATGTAGCTGATTTGTTACTAAACCTTTAGGAAAAATACTATTTGTTAAACTAAGGGATAAAATTTTGTCATGAGTTTATTAAAATAGGTTTAATAGATGCCTAGGAAGGTACTAAAAAGTATGATATCTTGTTTATACATGGAATGTTGTTTAGTTTTCCCTATATTAATCGCATATTTGTTGAAAGGTAGGTAAACCATTAAAGGGGTGTAATTCAAACTTTTGTATAATGTTAAAATAATGGTTGTATGGAAATTAAAATATAATGTTGAAGGGGTGTGTTGGATTGGCAACATTTATATTTTAATATAGTTTAGCAAATAGATAATTTGGTTCAGTATCTGGCAACACTCTCTCGCTATGCCGGTCAAGGCGATAACATCTTGTTGTTTTGTACAGAAAAATTAATACACGGATTATTACAAACAAATCTATTTTATTTCGCTCCATCTGCTGCTGATAATCACAAAAAAAATTGGGTTAGTATCGTTATAAAATACTAGATCAGAAATATTAAGGAAATCTAATAAAATGTTTAATTTTAATATAAAAGTTTTAAAACAATAAGTGCTAAATATATTTTGAAACTTATGCCCTGAGCAATATGAATATGGGTTGATTGCTATAGTTAAGGTTTTGTTTATAAATACAATTTAGGGTACATTAAATATTCTATACATATAAATAAAATTCGAGTGTCCGTTACGAATAGACACTCCAATTTTAAATAGTAACTATACAATGCGGATGAAGTCCCGCACATAAGCACGTGTACAATATTTATAAGAAGAAACACAAGGACAAAATATAATTTAAACAAAAATGCAAGACTACCACGCTGTATTCGCATTATTCGGACTCACTCAGATATGCCTTAAGTATTCTATCGGAACCTGACACTGATTTTAAGAAAACCCGTAAAAGTAGGCGCATGGACATGATGACATGTTGCTATAAATTTAATATAATATATAAAAATTATGAACATATACAATTGTGATAATACTGTAATTAGATCTTCCAACCGCATGCATCTTTTAGCACCTTTTTTACGTCGTTTGAAATGAAGCATACTGTCGCCTCATAATTAATATGATTGAGTATAAAGAGTCCTGGAATATAGTAAAGGTGGTTTAAATTGGTCAAAATTTACTCGAAAACTTAAGACACCATTGCAAATATAACGAGCCAATTAAAAATATAGGTTAAATTTTTTTCTAACCGTAGGTAGCACAAAACATTTTTTTAAAGTCAAACCTTTCAACAAAGTTATTGCTGGCGATGAACTGTGTAAATAAACTTATTTTCATTACTGGCCTCTGTGAAACTTAATTAAATAACAAACATGAATAATTTTTAACAGAACTTAAATGTTTTACTTAATCTCAGCATAACATTTAATAACATGATCCTATTCTAGTCAGAGATTGCGGCGGCGTAATAAAGCTAGTACAATAACGCACATTAAATATGAATATTTTTGCAAGACCTCATTAAAATATGTACAAAAAAGATTAATTATAAAGCAACAAAAACTTTCATATCACTGGCATTTTCAGTTTATTTGAACATAAAACTGAGACGAGTGTAGCTAACGGCTGCACGACATTTTTATTAGTATCCATAAATTTTCGGTTAGTAGTATAGCAATAATATTCACACACATTAACATCGGTGTGGAAGTGAAACAATGAAAACATGAGCATTTCCTCGAACCTTATATATATAGTTTAACCAAATCGATTCAGTCAAAACTTTTTCTGGTTGTATTAATTGAATATATAGTGAATAGGTGTATCTTTTTAATATTCATAATGTACTTAAGTGTAATTATAAACTGATTGTTATATAAATATCACTAATTTTAATACTAGTATGTGGAAATATATTAAAGAAGTTATTTTACCAAGTTGGTGCACACCTCTGACCTGTTTCTGTAGAAGAAATTTCATTGTTTCACAGTAAATATTGAATGAAAGAGCATTGTCAGCCACCAGGCGTTTTATCGTCGCATCAACTGTGCAAAAGAGCTAACTCGATAGTCCCGACAAAGTTACGACCGTTATCTCGCTCAAAAGCAATCATCGGAGTAAACATTCATCTCATAGATTCTATTTGTTACTATAACAGATAGCCAAGTTTATTTCTGTTACACCGGTTTTATGGCTATGTTCGAATTAAGTAGTAAATTAAATCATCTGACTAAATTAGATTCATTAATATCCGTATATATGATACACCAGAACACAGTAAGCATATAATCATGATAACAATACCATTGCGCAATAAATGCTATATATAAAAGAAGTCATTTATTAGGCTTAAACGAGAATAATTTGACTGCAACGATATTATATTAC
Organism: Leucinodes orbonalis; assembly: GCA_019425675.1. Lineage (NCBI taxonomy): Eukaryota > Metazoa > Arthropoda > Insecta > Lepidoptera > Crambidae > Leucinodes > Leucinodes orbonalis. The sequence continues at coordinate 73,905 of PQWD01006277.1, forward strand.
CGGTGTTTTACTCAGAAGCCATTAATACGAGTTATCCAAAAAGTTTTCTTTTTAAAAACTTATTTGGATTAATAAGCCATTCCAAAATTAACTGCACAGCCACTTTCCCCCAGTGAAACGACTTAATTCAGTACAAATTGATGTTAGCTCAAACCCGTTTAATTCTTGGAACGGTCTCAGCATATTGTACTTAGGAAAAAAAAATGGAATAAAAAGGGTGCGACACGTTGGTATAAACATGCCACATTTTTGCTGCTTTAGCAAGTCAGCTTCGTTCCTCATGAATTTGTAAGATGTTTTTATATTAGAAACTATTTATGGACTTATTTTTTTATGTCAATAGTCCCAGTATTCAAATTTCGCGATTTAAACCAACCTCACCAGTTAGTGGTGTATCTCAATACTCAATCATTTATTGCCAAACTATAATGTATATACATAAGAAGTTACATAAAAAGTGAAACCAGTGTTATGGACCCTGTTGGGCACGCAATATAAGGACCTATCTGAATAGCTAGCAACCCGCCAACTTTTATTGGACAAGCGCGGTAGGTTACACTGTTAAACCTCGACTCTGGGGCTCACTGATGATAACACTAGGAGAGTCTAGCAGAGGGGGTGAAATATTTGTCTCGTTATTAGTATTGTTTTTAGAGTCATAGCATCCTCTTCATAAGCTCAGCTATATTGCTTTCACTGTTGACAATAAGGAGATGGTGTTCAATCCAACGATTGTCTTGTTTTACAGTGTCTGTTCGTGGGGCGGCCGTTCCAACATAATATCTCTTCATCATTATCATCATCCTCATCTTCGTTATTTTGATTTATACATGACGTTTCTGGTTATAAGTATTAGATATATTCATCATGCGTTTATCATATTGTGGGTTGACCTTTCTTGATACATGTTTGTTGTCATCATCATCAGCGCATTATACGTCCCCACTGAAGGGCACGAGCCTACCCGTAAAGGGTCTATAGGCCTTAGTCATCCACGCAGGCCCAGTGCGGATTGGCTGACTACACGCACAACTTTTGAATTTCTTCGTAGGCGTGCGCAGGTTTCACGATATTTTCCTTCACCGTCGGATTAACGTGCATATAATTTCGAAATACGTTGAAACGTGGCAGGATTTGAAACTGCACCCTCCAGTTCAGAAGGCAACAGTCGATACCATTCAGCCACCGACGCTCTTAATTATTTATTTCGTAAGTAGACAAAACATGGTTTACTTATAATCAATAATACTGCAACCCATAGACATTCGTAATGCCGAAGGAGCAACGAATGCATTGCTGACAACAATCTCATAAGCAAGCCTTTGATTGCACTATGAAAATCCTGTTACGATGAACAAGTGGTCACAGTGAATACTCAACAGAGAAGTTTAAAATGAGAAAGAGTCCTCTGTAGAGATTTCTTGTCCGCTTTATGCTCAAAGGGCCATATCTTTATTATAGGTGCATTTTAACGACAATCTCATTATTTTTAAATTCAAAATTAGAAAGTGACACACCTTTCTATGAATTTATAAATAATATCTATGTTTGAAAACATATCAATTTTCATTTAAAATTTACCACACAAATAAACAAAATATTTGTTTTTTACCTATAACAAGATGTGCCATATTTACTCTATATCAACGCCTTTTTCAAAGACTTTTACCATTGAGAGGTTTGGAGGACAGCAGAGCATTAATTGATGGCATTCGGCAGGATCCACTACGACCAGGTGGGACTGACTATGTTCCTAAATAACTCGAACCTGAATCTTCTACTAGAACTAAAACCATACCCGTACTCGTCAGTACTTACTTGATGTTTCCATATATAATGATAATAATGATGAATGCTTGAACATCACAACTTACCACAAATGAATGTAGAAACTGAATATCACTTTACTTGACGAAAGGCGAGGCGAGTTGAGAACACAACGAGCGGCAGTTTCTGCGAACGTCCCCGTTGCAATTATCGTAATAGCCCTGAACAACCGATCTTGTACCACCTGCCACCCTGCTCGGTTGTCTCTTGTTTTGTCGAGCTTGCGCATTTAAAGGATGTGTTTTAAGTATGTAAAACTACATATCAACGTCAAAATTATAAACCAATCTAGTAATAAAAGACATGAATTAATATCCACTGACATTCACACAACACCATCTATTTAAAAAACTCAGCATTTAGCCTGTAATATGGGTGCTAAACAACGAATAATTTTTTTTTAATACGTTTGTGTATACGTTTACCTAACTCGTTGAAAGTTCAAACTTCATTTTAAAATAACAAAAATCGATGGCTTTTCAGTAATTGACAATAAAGATATCATACCATTTAAAATTTTCGTATTTGTATTTTTATTAAAAGTTTAATTCGAATATATTAGGTATTTATTAATTTAGTAGTTATTAAGTAAGTTTTTCAACTAAATCAGGTAACAAACTATAACACTAGAAATCAAAATAACTCATGCAAGACTTATAATTTGAATCCAATTTGCTTGACATTAACTGTATTCACAGGGCCAAATGCATTACATGCCCAACGAAGCATTGTAACATAATTGGCTTAAATAGCTTTCATTTCGTCCCGCAGGAATACTTGAATACCAGTTTCTTGTTCGTCCGATTGTTGCGTTAGATTATTTCTTTACTTGTAATTATATAATCAAAAGAAAGATTAATCTTAATTTTGTTTGGATTTTAATTGATACCATGAAAACAAAAATTGTTTTGAGGTTTAAATGTTTTATGGTTTATGGTTGAAAGTACTAAATTTATTAACATAGAAAGTAATTAAAAAATTGGAGTTCTATTACATCTCTCATAATGATATTCCTATGCCCAACGGGAAACCAAATATTGAGGCAAGAAACCAAGAGAAATCAGTCCAGCAGATCACTGAACATTCTCTTTACCACGTATTCACTAATAGTCCAACTAAATAACAATTACTGCGACAGACCTAATTTGTTATCATTAACCTGAAAATACGATTAGTGATAATTTTCCTCCTGCAACCATGGCGTACCGGCAGCCTCCCTGTTCCCTTGAGCGTGCGTAATCCGCCAGATCTTGGTAACGGTTCCGAGCCAATTTCGACGATCGATAACGACATCACGGTACACATCGACGGCTCGTGGATTTTGGGGGTGCGCTTCTTGGGCGGAATAATGAGCTGCCGCGGCTTAGTAGTCTATGGGGCTCATCGGTTTTTCATCATCGCTTACATGCAACACGTGTTCGCGTTTAAGGGGTTATTTTTTCTATTGAACCCGCGTTTACTAGGATCTCGTGTTGATCCATAATACTAGGACTCTGCTAGTTACAGGAATAATACACATAAAAAAATATATTTAAAACACCCATTAATATGCATTAAAATTAACTGAATATATTTGACCTAAATGGGAAAATTTGGTTTCCAACTTCATCACAAAATTTGATTACAGATTTTGTTTTACTTAAGAACAAGTAACTTTTAAATATGCAGTGAAAATAAAAAAAGATTTAAAGTACATACATAGATAGTACAACAGGGGGATGTCATATTTAACAAGCGCAAAAAGCGTCAATTCTAATAGTAATTATATTATTACTCATTGTCGTTTTGCTGACCAACTTTTCATAATGGCAAAGTTTTAGGCAGAGCTTACAGTGATACTATCCAACAATCGGGAATTAGCATGTATTTTAAGATAAGGCAAAAAATTTGCTTAATGAGTAAAATTACCGGGTAGAAGACTCCTAACGTCTTGGGTGATTGATAGGTGCAGAGTGTTGACGGAAAACAGTGACTACCTACTATTATTAATTGCCTTCAACACTGTTTCTGTCATGGTCAAGCCTATAACTAACCAGGGAACCATGTGCCAGGTAAGTGCGCTGAAGACATAAAAGAACACATCCAGGATTCTTACAAACAAATACAAAATTGTGCAGGAATATGTTTATTTAGGCACACTATCAAACTTGGGTGGTATGACTTTGAGAAAGAATCAATGCTTTGAGGAAAAATACTTCAAGTTATTCATTCTAAGTGCTAAGATATGCAGCTGAGACATAACTGCGTTTATATCCAATTTAAAAACGTCTTTTTCAGTGACGATAAATGTTTTCTGAACGCAAAGATCGAGCTACTAGTAACGATTTTAATGCAGCAAAACCTCATTTTCAAAACCCCTTTTCAACCGATAAAGCTGCAATCGCGTCCCTAAACTGCGATAAATCACAACGCTACAACAACCCGCTCGGAGTCACGACACTAACTTGTTATCAGCATCTCTGACGTTTACTCGACACTGCTTTAATAGTTTTCGATGCAGCGTTTGTTTCCAGTTGTCTGTCGATTTAATTATTTTGTTACATCGGAACAGCGGCGAGTACAACTTCGATATCCGAGTGAAGTAGATAGGAACTTCAATTACTTGACTAGAGAAACGTGTTTTCACAGTAGTGTACCGTTGTCTCGAGGGACGTGAACGTGCAATAAATAAACTAATCTTACAACTCCCTACAGATTATATATTTGAAACAATATTGCACACGTTGTCTAGAAAGTTTGCCGATCTCTTGTATTATTTGTTAAAGTTACATGAGTAAAGTAGAGGTAAATAGAGTTGGAATATGCACGGACTGCTAAATTAAGATAGCTAAAGACGATTGGTCTTTAGTTTTCAGACAAAATTTTTTCAATCATTTTATATTGCATAAAATGTCAACACCAAACGTTTGTCCAGTTTCGTTTGTAAAAGCTAATGTATATTTGAAACTATGTACTTAAGTGAAAGCTCAATAGAAACTGAAAGAACCCGTAGATGCTTTTAATAAAATATATAATGTTGGTATGCTGTACATATAAACTTGGTTTATTTGGTAGGCGGTTTGTTGATGCGTATTTAAACTCATAGCTTCTCACTCACGACATACACGTTCCCTAGCTATTTATATCATAAAATATTTTCCTACAAACTTAGTAAGTAACCGAACACTGTTATTAATTGGCTAATGGACTTGTTTTACGCATAACTACACTTTTACACGCAGTAGGTATAACGTTACTCATGTAGGGTGGGAAAAGAACTTTTTGAGTACTTAAAAAAGTGAAACGAACAAGGAAAACCAAATTAGAGTATTTATAAGACTTAATACTATGGCCTTAAATTGAACTTAATGTATTATTTTATCCTGTATTATTGCATAAAAAGAATGTATGAATTTTTTATAAATCCTATCTCTTGTGTTATCGACATCGGTCGATGTCTAATCAAATTCAATCGATTCGTATTTGTTTTATTCTTTCTGAAAAAATAATGATATTCAACTAGATCCGCTTTTGAACTAAATATGCCGTATATATTTGTGGAAATGAAATTTAAATGGAAATACACACCCCAGTATCGTCACGGTGTCTGCACACGACGACTGATGGCAGTCGACTGAGTCTACCCATGCAGATCAGGAAACCTACATACGCTTCACTCGATTCAGACCAAAGCAATATATTCTTCCACTACCATCACGTAATAGGTCGCCCGCCCAAGTATTCCAAAGCCTTTCAACGTCGATTCCAACGATTCTATTAGCCTTATATTAGTATCGAAGCATTCAAACGTGCTAACAATGTGTTTTGATTTTACAATAGTTCGCTATACATACAATATTGAATTGGTAATTTTATTGTTACAGAAAATAAAACATTGACTAAACCACGGCATGTAAGTGTAGGTATTCTATCTTGATAAATTACTTCCAAACTCTAAATATTATAAAAACACACATATTATAAAACACCATGCACAAAGAATAACGTATAGGCATTTTCTCGAGTGGCGATTTAATTTTGTAAAATGTTTCGGCTCGTCCCATGAGAATACTCGTAGCTTTGCGTGACTGATGGCGTGGTATAGAAATTGTGAGGGCATCACATCCACAGTTTGACTGGATTTTGCAAAACAACATCCATTCGGAAGCAATTTGCCTTGACATTAGATGATTTAGTTTTAGCAAATCCAGTTGTTAAGAATATATTCAGAATATGATAGGATATGAACAACATAAGTCAAAGAACTCTTGTTCAAATTAATATTAAACATGGTTATACTATCATTGAGATAATATTAATATTCATTACGAATTTGCAATATATTTAAGTGTCTAACAAAAAACACTCAAGAGTCATTCTCTCAAGTCTTTTGCTTCTGATACTTATCTTCAAATGATATTTGGGATGATAACTTCTTACATTTTAAATTCAATGAATTTTATCAAAAACTAGTAAACTTTCTTTTTTTCTTACTAAACTTATAATTAATTCATGAAAACTTTTTCTTCTTGCCCAATGAAGCTGTGAAAATTGTTTTGAAAAAGATTCAGGAGGTGGATGGACTAACGAAGCTCTACCGATAATATACCGACTGAACAGCGATAGTATCGATACTACTTATTAAAGCAATAAGTAGTATTGCTTTAATAAGTGATATTGCAAAGGGCTATTGCAAAAACTATCGATAGGCCCATCGATAGTATAGATAATTTTCGAGGTCAACTGTCTATGGTCAAAATATTTATAGTTCGGCAACACTGCTGATCGGTTGTGTACAAATCCAAGATATGCATGCAAATACATGCTTTCTTCAATATGACTACTTCAGGGAGACCTTAAGAGTGATGTCTTTTATATGTTTAACGTTATAGCATCCTCAAAAATATGTATAAGGATTCCATCAAGTACCCATTGTTCAAATCGTTCATTTATTGAAATTATTAACTAATATTTAATTATTTATCCCTACATTTCGGTAACTTTGCCCTCAACCCTTCAATTTTATACTATGTAAGCATATCACAAAATTGTAAGGCAATCCGATTAATTTGAGATTGTGTAGGTATATTATTAAATTTAATCCGTCAAAAGATATACAAACGGATTAGTTTGGTTCGTATAGTATAAAACAAGCTGCCAAAGTTAATTTTGTGCACACCTTTTGCTAAGGTTACCCACACCCTTTTGATCTAGAAACGATAAATTATGAGGTAACAAATACGAATGTATCTGAAATAAAACAATACAATCTAGTCTTCTCAGAATAGTTAACCCATTAACTGCTAGATAATTGATTATGACGGTTTTAAACGTTAATAATTTATTTATTTATTTTAGGACAGTTTACAAAACATACACTTATTACATTGACATTATACATACGTAAGCGATACTAACAAGTAGTGATGCCTTAATTACAAACTGCCACGACAAGCACAGCTGACATGGAAGCAGTTTAGCAAAATAAAAGTTAAACAGAATTTAATGTAAATAACATACTTAATAAAACTCACCTAGAGTATAGGTTACAAGTGAGTACAACAATTACAAAATTATGCTAATGCTAATTAATAATAATTATTAATAGTAATAATAATATGGCTGATGCTGATGCTGCACGGGGACCACCCGAGTCACCTGGGTGGTCGGAGCAACTGCTCGCCTCGTCGCCACGCGACGACGGGCGTGGGTTTGGAGGGGAGGATGAGCAATCCGCAGGGTCGCTCTCCTCATAACTCAACCCGGCCGCCGTCGTCACCCATCTCCTACCTCAACCTGGACATTGTCCAAACCAACCTCCAGCACAGTCAAACTGCAACGGCTTGCTTACGCAGAGTGCTGGAGACGAAACCCCGGACCATTGCACTGATCCAAGAGCCGTGGATCAGGAGCAACAGAATATGCGGCCTCAATAACATCGGAGGTAAGCTAATTCTGAACACACAAGACACAGGAAAACCACGCACCTGTGCATTCATACCAGATGATATACCGACCACAACACTGACTCAATTCTGTTCCAGTGATCAAACAGCCGTCAAGCTCATCACTGACGGCGATGCACCTGACATCGTCCTAGCCTCGGTGTACATGCCGGGCGAGGAGGACGACTGCCCACCAAAAATGATGAGTGACCTGGTGCAGCACTGCGAGGATGCTAACCTGGACCTCATCATCTGCACGGATTCCAACGCGCATCATCCGTTGTGGGGATGCGACAAACCCAACCGCAGAGGTGAAGTATTAAGCACTTATCTATTTAGCACTAACCTTACCATTGTCAACCGCGGCTCAGAACCCACTTGGGTCACAGCACGTGGGCAAACAATAATTGACCTGACGTTAGCTTCGGAAAGGGTAAATAGCCTCATAACCAACTGGCACGTATCCAATGAACCTTCCTGTTCTGACCACAGACGGATCCGGTTCTCCTTAGCAACGAACACAAAAAAACCTGAACCGAGACGTAACCCACGACGCACAGATATACCTGGCTACAAGCGGCTTCTAGCCTCATTACTAGCCAAACATATAGCGCCCACAAACCTCAATGAGCCCAAACAAATCGAAAACACAGTAACACAACTCTCACAATACATAATAGAGTCATACCACACTTGCTGCAGGTTAGTAAATTCGGGCAAGAGGAAGGGGAACTCTTGGTGGAATGCTGAACTGAGTAAGCTAAGGGAAAAGATGCGCCAACAATTTAACAGAGCAAAGAACACAAGACGTCCAGAAGACTGGGACGCATACAAAAATACTCAATCCAATTTCAAGAAACAAACCAGATTCGCCAGCAGGGCTGCCTGGCGGAAATTCTGTGAAGACATAGAATCAAACAGTGAAGCTGCAAGGGTCAGGAAAATTCTATCCACGGATCAGAATCGAACCCTAGGCTCGCTGAAAAAACCTGACAGTACATACACAAAATCGGATACCGAGACTAGTAAGGTCCTACTAGAAACACACTTTCCAGACTGTATCCTCTCCGAGGACAGGACATGGGAAAGTGACTCAGAACCCACACATCACAGCAGTGAAGATTGGAGTAGAGCCAGCATTATAGCAACGGAGGACCGTATAAAGTGGGCAATTAACTCCTTTAAACCCTACAAATCAGCAGGCCTAGACAACATCTTCCCGGCCCTTATGCAATGGGGGATTGATCATATTCTACCATGGTTAAGGGCTATCTACGTGGCCTGTCTAGCACAAAAATATATCCCACTCGCATGGCGTGAAGTGAAAGTCATCTTCATACCCAAACCGGGCAAAACTGACTACACAGACCCTAAAGCGCACAGACCAATAAGCCTTACATCCTTTCTACTAAAGACACTTGAAAGGCTCTGTGACCGGTATATACGGGACGGACCTCTTCAGGTGCTGCCACTTCACAAACAGCAACACGCCTACTCCACAGGTAAATCAACAGAATCCGCACTACATACTGTAGTCTCAAAGATTGAATGTGCAGTAGACCACAAAGGCTCCTCATTAGCGGCCTTTATCGATATAGAAGGCGCCTTTGACAAGACAATGTTCTATAGTATCAACGCAGCTCTCGAGAAACACGGAGTGGACTCGACACTGCGTGGATGGGTTACTAACATGCTCAAACTGAGAGCTGTACAAGTCACAGTAAATGACACCACAAGAGCCATGGTGGCTAAGGGGTGCCCACAGGGAGGCGTCCTCTCGCCGCTACTATGGAACCTTGTGGTAAATAGCCTAATCAAACGTCTGAATGACAAGGGCTACTTTACTGTCGGCTACGCAGACGATATAACCATAATAATAAACGGCACACATGAAAACACGCTCTGCAATCTTATGCGCCAAGCACTAAAAATAGTAGAAGACTGGTGCAAGGAATGTAAACTCACCGTGAACCCTACAAAAACAGAGCTGTTGCTCTTCACAAAGAAAAGGAAAATAACACCCATGCAGCTACCGCAATTCTTTGGGTCAACCCTAAAACTATCAACAGAAGCCAAATATCTGGGTATTTACCTAGACAAACAATTAAACTGGGCTAAACATACAGAGCACACCATGACGAAGGCCAGCATAGCGTTATGGCAATGTAAAAGACTACTAGGCAGGAACTGGGGAATAAGTCCTAAAATTACTCACTGGCTGTATACCACGGTCATCCGTCCGGTCGTCACATATGGCTCTATAGTCTGGTGGCCCAGGACGAATCTAAATACAGCTCAGAAAGAACTAGAAAAACTACAAAGATACGCTTGTGTAGCAATTACCAGCAGCATGAAAACAGCACCTACTGCTGCTCTTCAGGCAATGCTGGGACTGCCACCTCTGCACCTTGTAGTAAGGGAGGAAGCTACACTAGCAACATTCAGACTGGAACTATTGGGTGTCCTAAGAAAGGATGCCAGAATTAAACACACCCGTATAAGGGAGAATGCTATTAAAATACAGCCAATGATGGCGGCTCCATGCGACAGAATCCAAAAAACACACTGCTTTCAAAAGCACTACAACATAGAACTCTTGCCTGAGGAGCATGACCACTCGGGAATAAACGAGCTAAGAGTTTACACGGATGGATCAAAAACAGATTATGGAACAGGTGTCGGAATCTTCTCCGATGAACTGAACATAAAAATATCGAGACCCCTTGGTACGCATAGCAGTGTATATCAGGCGGAGTGTGTTGGCATTATACTAGCAGCACAAGCTATAGAGACCAGAGGAGTCACGGATGCGAACATACGAATACTCTCCGACAGCGCCTCCGTACTCCAATCACTAAAGAAAAACCTCGTTACTTCAAAACTAATACTAGAATGCCATAACGCTCTAGAACGCGTTTCGGCGAGAAACAGGAACAAGGTGACACTACAGTGGATTAAAGGACATAGTGGGTCACGCGGTAACGATGCGGCGGATGAGCTGGCGAGAGGAGGCTCAAATGCCAAAGCCATCGGACCGGAACCAATGATACCAATCCCGTTTAACCAGATCAAGAACTGGCTAAGAGATCGTACACAGACACTAGCAGCGGAATGGTGGACCTCGACACCAGGATGCAGGCAGTCCAAGGAGGCCATGCCATCCCTGGACGGAAGGTTTTCCAGGCGTCTTCTGCGCATGGACAGGAGTAGCCTTAGACTGGTGACGGGGACCATCACTGGTCACTGCGCTTTAAACAAACACTTTTACACAATAGGTAGTACGGACAGTCCTCTGTGCAGAGCGTGCATGGTGGAGGAGGAAACGGTGGCGCATGTGCTTCTTAGGTGCACAGGCGTAGCCCAAATCCGCAGGGAAACTATCGGATCACCGATAACAGTCGCGGATGCCCTGAGGAGACCGGGAAGACTGATCTGCTTTTGGAGGGAGGTGGGCTGGCTGGAGTGACCAGGAGGCCGCTATGGCCCACGCACAATGGTCCACTTTAAGGATCAAGTGCGGAAACCAAACCCCATAACATAGAACATAGAACAATAGTAATAATAGTAAGTCACTTAAATGACAATGACGAAAGATAAATAAAGTCGAAACAGTTTCATAAAGGGGGGACTGTATCTCTCTTAGCTGACCCCGATACAGCGAGACTTGCGTCTGGCGGGCAAATTTTAGTATACCGAAGTTGTCGTGGCTGATCTGGAGGTCTTTGAATAGGGTGGATAGGTTTTTTTGGGTGATCAGGACATTTACTACCTTTGTAGTTCAGCCCAAACGATAACCCATCTGAAATCGGGCCCGGCGTGCCCTTGCAGCAACACGCAAGAGGATCTAATGATAGCGTCGGATAATGTAATGATAGCGTCGGATAATGTAATGATAGCGTCGGATAATGTAATGATAGCGTCGGATAATGTAATGATAGCGTCGGATAATGCTGTCACTGTGACTACTCTCTATGTCCACTCCATAAATATCCACTCACATACACACAACATTAGGTACCCTGTAATATTTATTTATTTATTGCATTCCAGATGACATAGATGTTACATAAACAATTTACATAATATACTATCTAAACATCATATGGACCTTTACAGGCATAGCAACATGGAAGTCAGAGGGCAGATATTTTACCATAATATATTTAATTAGTTTTCCTCGTGTCTTATGTATTTAATTATAATCGGTTTTTTTCTTTATCATTTCAAATTCATTTATTTCGTATAGCGCTTTTTTAAGATATTCTTTCAGGAGTTTCATAAATTTTGGATATGAATCTTCATTTTTTATATAATTTGGTAAGTTATTGTAGATTTTTATAGACATAGGGTAAGGGCCAGAGCTATGCAAACTTAGATTTGATTTTATTTGGATTAAATTATTTTATATTGTGAACGATAATTTCTGGGGACGTCTACGGTTTTAGTATATAATAGGGATTCTTTTTAATAAATTTACAGTTTTCTAATATATAATGCATAGTAGGGTTAATATGTTTAAGTTTTTAAAATGAGGCTTACAAACTGTCTGTTGTTTTATATTTGTAAGGATTCGTATACATTTTTTTTGAAGTATAAATAGATCGTGTGTGTTGGTACTGTTACCCAGAGAATTATACCATAGCTGAGCCACGCATATGCATAAGCATAGTATACTGTAATACTTGTATGCATGTTGGTGAATTGTTTGGTTTCTCTTAAAGCATATATAAATTTGGATAATTTGTTTTGACGGTTTCTATGTGGGCTTTCCAGTTAATATTTGAATCTATAACTATACTAGAAGGGGGAAATAAGGTACTGTTTTAATTTTTTATTATTGTACATGATATTATGGCTAGTTCGCTTTTTTGGCGTGGCTAAATTGCATCAATTTAGTTTTAGAAAAATGTATTTCCAAATTATGGTCTTTCATTCCATTACAATATCATTTATAAGAGTTCGGACTTTTATATCTAAATTATTGTTATTTTTACATGAGACCAAGAGAGAGAAGTCATCCGCAAACACACATTTTTCTTTAAGTATTTTAGGAAGGTCGTTTATATAAATAATAAATAACAAACAGCCCAGGACACTTCCCTGAGGTATGGATCCATTTAAAATGCGAGGTTCTGACAATATTTTTTTAATTTCCTGAGTGTTTATATCAAAATTTTCTATTTGTACATATTGCTTACGATTATTTAGAAAAGATTTGAACATTGGTGGGCAATTCCTCTTACTCCAATGCCATATAGTTTATCCAATAAAATATCAAATGTTACTTTTTCGTATGCCTTAGTCATATCGAATAAGATGCCTACGGCGTATCTTTTATCATGAATAATGTTTAAAATTTCATTGATATATTTAAAGGTGGCTAGTACTGTGGAGCGATTCTTTCGAAATCCATTTTGAGAGTCATCAAATAATTATTTTTCTCACAAAATGAGTAGAGCCGATTGAACATGGCTTTTTCATATATTTTGATATTATTGGCAGTAAAGATATTGGGCGGTAGTTGTTCGGATCTGTTTTAGAGTTTTAATATGGATTCTAAACAACGGATGAACATATATTTTTTTAAACACGTACATATTAAACGGATCAGCAAGTTGAATCGGTAGTGGGCAGGTCACGTATGTCGTTGGAGCAGACGAGTTCTGGTCTGGAGTGGAGACCGCGTCTTGGCAAGCATAGTATAGGACGCCCTCCGGCCCGATGGATCGATGACTTGCGAAAAGTTACTGATGGAGGATGGATGAGAAAAGCGGAGGGCCGGGATATCTAGCGTAAAATGTCAAAATGGGGAAACCTATTTCCAGCAGTGAACTGCGATAGGTTAAAGAGAGAGAGAGACATATTTAACATACAAACAATCATACCAATACAAAGAGACATATTCATGCACACAAACGTTTGTACTACCCGGGGATCGAACCAGGAACTCTTGGTGTAGTAGCCGACGTCTCTACCATTACACCACATGAATCGTAAAATGTATGTTTACGACCCATTCGATACGCTAAGAAAAAATAATACTTCCAATTGTTACAGATAATTTGTCCGCAAACTAATTTCTTCAAAAGTTGTACAAGGTGACGACGTCACACTTACGTTACAAATTTGTTATATGGAACATCACCCAGCGAGGTTATCGCCATATCTTAAAACAGGGTTACTATGATGCCTCAGCATCTTTGTACCAGAAAAGGAGAAGTAATAATAAATATCTACTGACAATTACACAGCGCTATCTAGCCCCATATTAAGCGAGGAGTTTGTAGTGAGGATACAAAATAATTGGAAAACATTTTTACATTTTTAAACAACTTACTAACATATTTCAGAAATGTTTGTTCTGCCCGGAGATCGAACCCGGAACCCTTGGTGTAGTAGCCGACATATCGACTATTACACCACATTCTCCTATTATTATTGTAATGGCAAAACACCCCTGGATCGAAACAAAACGATTTTTGACAAGTAGCTAAGCTTTATAAGGTTACATTCAAAATTCTAGAAAGTAACTAAATATTCACGAACTATATTGGCTACCTGACATTTCTTGAAACATTTTTTATGTTATAAATGTACAGAACGCTTAGGATACTCACCTGATGTTAGGTATTTCAATCACCTGAGCCGCATGCTCGTTTGCCTCCCTATGTTATAAAAAAAATAACTATAAGAAATTCCTTTCGCCAGCACACATAAAAGTACAATCGAATTTAGAACCTTTTTTTATTGAAGTCACTCAAAAAGAACACACTCGTATAAGTTGTATATCGCTAGATAATCCGACCGTCGCGGACCCCAATTGTATTCCCGCAAGCTTGGTTTGTCTTACAAGTTCGGAACAAAGGCAAAGACATTCGTTATTATGTAAAATAAACAGGCGATTGTTGTTGCTGAAACACAAAAGGGGCGTTAACGGGACTCCCAAGGGGTTCCTTCGCCATCAATCATCTTGCTCAGATCCCCGGAGGTTTTGGATGATGTTACCAAGATTAGATATCTAATGTTGCATGTACTTTACACTTTTTAGATCGGTGGTACAACCAACGTTCTGTGTAACGCCATAGTCTTTCACTTAGTGAAATTATTGGGTTTAAGACACCTAACATCTACCTAACGTCTCGGGTGACGGACGCAGTGCTGCATTGATGGAGAATAATAACTGTTATCAATTATTGATCGCCTTCGATGCCGCTCAGTCATGGTCCGGCGTATCACTTACCATCAGGTGAGCGTCCCGCCCGTCTACTAGTAATAATAATAATAAATATCCACTGACATTTACACAGCGCCATCTACCCACGTTAAGCGTGAAGCCTATATTATGGGTACTAAACAACGGATAAATTTACTTATATACATTTTTTTTTGGAAATACATACATATCATACATAGAAAACACCCAGACCATTACAAACAGACATGTTCATGCACACAAATGTTTGTACTGCCCGGGGATCGAACCCGGAACCCTTGGTGTTGCAGTCGACCTCTCAACCGCGACACCAAATGGGTTGTCATAAGTAAAAACCTAGTCTCTGACTGTTAACAACGAAAAAGACAATAACTTATGAGATATTGATAAAAAATGGTGTTAAATTTACACATAATACCTCACCATGTAAGATTCTACGCTGACGGCGATGAGCGAGTATCAAAGCATCACTCTTTTACTGTCTCATCAACCAATCGCATTATCAGAGATATTCTTACTATAAATTCAATATCTTTTGACTAATTCTTAAATTGATAAAGCAACCACAATGAATAAAATAAAAATAAATAAAGCTTACTAAAATTATTAGCCGCTCTGATAAACCGCTTTTTAATCACTTTTTCATTAACGTAATCATTATCTGACCGTTGACATAGCAACGTTCTGACTACAACAAATAAACTACTATAGGAATGAAAATATTATAATTGTAATTATTTTGAAATATGCAGGTGTACTTAATAATGCGATCGATTTGTCTGCTAGATTGATTTCCTTTTAATCAAGGCTTTCTACTTTACTCAATAATCTACGTATAACTGGTTGAGAATGCCTCTGAGCATTTAATTCGCCTTTGTGCTGTTGTTTTATGGTGCACAAAGAAAAAATAAGTAACCCTGTTTTGTTAAGCTAAAAATATTGTGTAAAAAGCTTTACTTCACTTCCAGAATTATTTCTTTTAGGTACTTTATAAAGTTCATTAACCAAAACACTTCATATTTTTCAGCGCTGATCTTTTATTATTTATAAAAAATCAGTAATGTTATACTCAACTTAATGAACACATAAAAAATATTGAAACCAATATCCGTCAAAAGGTTAATATTATCAAAGATTAAAAATAATCAAAAGGTTAATCCGTCCATCCAAAAAAAGTCCCAGGATGGCAAAATGAGCGTAAAATATTTTTAACACATTGTACAGTGTAAACAATAATATTTCCCTTCATTTTCAGTGGAAAAGTTTAAAATTAGCAATCAGTTTTACAAGGCGAGACGTGGACAGCATAGCACACCGCGGAGATTCACCCCTGTGAAAATGTTCACCCCATGAATATGGCTGAGTCACGTAAACACTTCAAAAAGAAACAGCAGAGCGCTAAGTGAGTTTTAGCTTTTTCGATTTTATGAACCAACGTCTGTTGTGCGGTACGTTGAAATCTGCTTAGCTAATTTGGATAAATTTATTAATCTTTAAAGACGTCAAATTTCATGAATCTTATCTATCGTCTTTTAGTGGTAATGAGTGCTGTCGAGTATTCTATGAATGCATGTAGGTTTTTGTATTTTACATCCGTTTTTTTGTCTTATATCTATTTCATTTGTCAACTCCAACTAGCCACGTATTGTTCATGTTTAAAAGTAAAATAAGCTTATATTTTTAATTTTTCTACATAAATAGAGTCAAATACTTAATTTCGTTAAGACCACCTTCTAAACTTTTCTTCCAACAAATCAATCGCATGCCGGTTCCTTTAACCGCTGGAGATAGATATATTCAAAAGGCAACAGATTTTCTATTGCATCTAGAAAACCGGTAAAAAAATGTTAATTTTATACAAAAAAATTCACAACTCTTGCACAAACACGCATAAAAATGTCTAACATAATTAGGAACAGAAGAGACGCCGCCATTACGCAACGGATCCCCCATATAATCAGATGCCAGCGAACATTGTTCTTGTAATTCGAAGAATACAATTTGCGAATACGAGTGCGAGCGTGCCGCGGACGTAAACCTCAGGTTTTATTATTCCACTCCAAGTTGGCAGCTCATTACACGGCGGGGTCGACCTGCCGCACGCCTACGAATCAGTGTTTTAGTAAATTAAATGGATTTCTCTGGTTAATCTTGAACTTCTTAAATTTTCCACATTTCAAATATAACTTTTCATATTACAGGTAACCTCATTCTTGTCGTGCATCTGATGTTATCCCGGTCAAAACAATACTTTTAACATAAAGTATTAACGTTTTGTTACAAAATGGACTTGGAGAAACTTGTGAGCAGAAAATGGATGCGAGTTGCTTTGAGTCAGAGTGATTAGTGCTATCTGAGTATGAATATTCAGCAGCCGATCAACATTGGCTGATTAAATCGAAAACTTTAAAATTAACTTAGCCCACGTTCTTAGTCCCACCATTACGGTAGGTTCGCTCAGTCCCTAATTGAGTAACCAGCGTGTGTCAAGCCGCTTTTCACTTCAAATAAATAAACGGCTACTCAGCCATTGCCACAACGCCATAGCCATAGCTTGGATATGATTCTAGTTCAGTTTCACCCCTCCCATACGTCCCTTAAACCATTTAGGTAAATATTAAGAATTGGAGCCCCCGGCGCTCGTCAATTGCTTGATGAAGCAATAAAGACCACAACAGAAGTAGGTAAAAAAACTAGTACTTTAAACTTAAATCTGTTTTAGAATTAGTTACCACTACAAGTTTGTCTTCCATTAAAGTTTCTTTACCTGCTTAAAATAAATTCAGCGATAACTCTCTGAGAAACAGTTCGTAACTTTATTTTTCAAGGAAGAAACCGCGTCAAGTTTGTCTCTATTTTAGGGAATTACTCCGGGGAACTCTTCAAGATGTTTTGTTGAGGGAAAAAAATGATTTTGCAAGTTAATCTTTCAGACTTTTATATCTAGTAGGTTACACTGCCTACTCTTCGTTCGTTTTTTTTAAGCTATAGCAGGCAAACGAGCAAACGGCTTATCTGATGATAAATGACAGCCGCCCATGTACATTTGCAGTACCAGAGGGCAGTGAAATGCGTTGCCGGCCTTTCGATGTAAGTATAGTGTAATTGGTGTATAGCCATTACTATATATAAACTATATTAGAGAAGACTATTACAGATATTTATTTGTTTTTAATAAAATAGTCTGTTGCAATTTTGCCTGTTATAATAAGTCATGCCGGAACAATGCTACGTCTAAATCATTTTTATAATAGAACTTTCTATGGTGGTGTATATTATTATAAATTACTTTTAATACACCGGCGATTCCAAAGAATGAGCAAAAAGTAATAGCAAAGCCACTACCTTTATTAAATTGACCCAATATATTCAAATAGGTGCTTTTAATAATATTTATTTAATGACATACATAGCATACGCACAAGTGAGACCTAGTGGTATTAGTCCCCTCTACCAAGTAACAAAAGTGACACTAGTTTGTGATATCCGCTTGTATAAGCAAAGACACATATCAATAACAATAATACAATTTGATGAACATTAAATATGGTAATGATTTCTGAAATATCAATTTAAGAAATCATTACCATATTTAATGTAAATTGCATATGCAAATTGAATACTATAATATAAATTCGATACTAATAGACTTGTAAGATTTAAATACCGGGAGAATCATTTGGGTTGACTAATTTATGCCAATAGCCAAATGAATTACAATTAAATTATTTTTCAATAAACTTCATTCGTTTGTCCTTATATTACTGTATGTACAACAAAACTTTAAATATACTTGATCTTTCGAAACGTTCTAACAGCAATGTCATCAATCACAAAGTTTAACTTCAAAGCTCTCCCAATAGAGTTAGAAAACATACTTACGGCCAAAAAGAACTCGAAGCTGGAAAGGATTTATTAAGTTATATAGAATCGGTATGGTAGCGATTACTTTAAACCGTATACAATTCTATATAATAAATAATAAGGTATATAACACTTGGTTTTAATATTTTTTTCATGTTGGTCAGTAATACAATGTTCTTCTGATATAGTGACCACAGTGCAGTTGTTTACTTGTGATGTAAAACTGTTGGTTACAGTAAATCATAATGTCATCATCTGACTCATCTCCCATCTCAGCACAAATATACGTAAAGCATACTGTTACAACGAAAACATATAAAAAGGCTGTTACTACTAATATCAGAGCTGATCTAAAAAAGGTCATCTTCTCATTCTTGTAACTCAAAGGGTGTATACATAATTATAATCAAAAATTTTTATTTACTTATACGTTGTATTACAAAATTGAAGGATTCTTTCTTGATTTCCTCATTCAGGACTTTTATGCGTAGGGAAATCCTTAACATAGCCCTACCCCTCAGAGGAATCCTTATCCAAACAGGCTTAATCTTTTTCAAAATGCCCTTAGTTATTATTATTTGCAAATTCTTAACTGTATTTTCTAAGCCGTTTACTTATTAAAATAAAAACAGCAGCCTCGCTATAACTTTTAGGGGAAGTTAAGGGTCATGTAGAAGTTTATGCAGCTCTTGGAAGAATCACCGTAAACAACATAAACTTAAGATTACTCGGTCGAGTTACAGTTGGCCGCGGGAAATCCACCGCCAGCTATAGGGTCCATCCCTTCCGCCCGCGATTTATCATAAATATTTTATACTACGACCTAAAAACCTATTTTCCATGTTGCGGCTTCTCGAAAAACAAAAGGATTTTGGTTTTCCAAAAGAGACTCTTGAGTATTTTGATAATATTTAATAAGTCAGCAAAATCTGGATAAGTTACTGGTATATTTTTTTCCACGATTAGATTTTTCACATATACAAGTTTTTATTCATATGATGAAAGCAATAATCCCAAATTCAACTTCATTAGTCCAAGTGTTCTCGAATTCATATATTTTGGAATATAGGGTACTACTAAAAAAATAGGTATACGTACGAGTATGTCCGAGTAAACATTTTATTGTTTAAGTAAGGAAACTTGCTCCAGTGTTTCCCAAGAGATAAGACAAAACTTGATGTTGCTCTTACTCCCAAGGCATGCATAGCGCAGCACATAAACTTCTAAAATGCAAGAAACATTATCAAGCTACCTTAAAGTGGCAAATTATCAAGACAGTTCTATGAATACTATAGTGACGAGTCTTTCAGAAATTTAAATTAATATTGAGACCATTTAAGAAGTACTTGAAAAATATAAGGTTTCTTGGATTAATATTTTCCATAACACTATTGTTTAAGTTCATCTGTGTATTACCTACCTCTTGAAAATTATATCGAAACAATTATATATTTATATTCAATTTTCATTAAATTTTAATGTAACAGATTTTGATTAGCGTAAGAAATCGCGTATTTAAAAAGCTAATGTTTTTTTTTATTTGCTTAAGCCAATAATTCTGAAAATCCTACCAGATAACCTACAATTTAATGATCTCATATATTTTATTATTTTTTAAGGTCTTACCACCACTTATGAGTTGCTATGAAACCGATAGTAAAAACAAGAGTCTGACTGGAAACAAAACGTAGAATTACTGAAGTTGTTAACAAGATCCTTATGGGGAAAGTTCACTCGTTTTGTAAAAGTAACAAAGCTTTTTATTACTTGCATTCGGTAAGTTCCTTGCGTAAATCTTCTCCATAACTTCTCTCAATGTTCCTTCGCAAAGATAGCAATGCCAAGTGAAAATATAGTGAAAAATGAAACCGCTTCTTAAATATTGACGACCTCGTTGGGAAAGAAGCACTAAAGCCACTTCATGTCCACAAATCTAGGTCGAATCTTTTTTAATAGTATTTGTGGCTAAATATTCCTGTTACACATTTAATCTATTATTAAAGAGATAACCAAAGCGATCAGAAATCCTAAGTTAGTAACCTAGTGGGAACCTGGGAAAACACTGAGTATAAAATTTGAGGACATATTTGTTTCCTACAAATACCAGTATTCTACGTATAGTGGTTTTTATTCCAGCTTCAAATGTTAACTCTACCCTTCACTTAAGGGAGACCGTGTCCACTGTCTTCTGTGTGTCTTACTCAATTCCAACTTTTTCTTTATATACATCACTTCATCATCATCAGTTCATTAAACATCCCCACCGAGGGGCATGAGCCTACCCGTATAGGGTGATTAGGCCTTAGTAGTCTACGTGGGCCCAGTGCGGGTTGGACAACTTCACGCACAACCTTTGAATCTCTCTGCAGGCGTGCGCAGGCGTTCGCAGGTTTCCTCACGATGTTTTTCTTCACCGTAAGAGCATCGGATAACGTACATATATTTTTCGAAAATTTGTTTGCACATTGGTACGTGGCGGGATTTAAACCTCAGCCCTCCCTGTAGGTGGGCAACAGTTCACACCATTGAGCCACCGACGCTCTATGTACTATGCACTTAGTACACATAAAATATAGCTTGTCTTTCAAACTTGAAGAAACTGTTACTGTTATTAATGAAAGGTACAAGTAAAAGTATAGTTGCAAATTACCATCAGTCAGACTGTCTAATTAGTTGTTCACTAATTCCATAAAAACACGACCATACTGAATCCTCAATAACTAATTACGAGAATCTGTAAACATGTCAAAATACACTAGAGTGCTTCTCCAATAGAAGGTAGAATCGCTAATAAGTAAATTCTTCCAAGCCACTTCATATATACAATCCACATTTTATAGTAAAAATAACATTTTATTTAGCTTCATTGATAAATACGCTAAGTAAGAGTTCATCCGACACAAATTGATAATACATATATATGGATACATTATGAGTCTTTCTCTCTGCAGTGTGCCAGTAATGTGCTTTTACCGGCGAAATAACAACATAAATAATCGTTAGTGTAGAAAATGCACTCCATTTCTCACCTCGCTTCTAATGTCACGACGCCGTAGTGCTGCTGATTTTTCTTTCTTTCTTTCTTTTAATGAATTTGTATATTTCTAAAGTAAATGCGAATATTTTCGCGGTCTTGTGATCTCGGTGTCGAGTCCAGTTCACTTTTTTTGTCTGCTTTCGGTTTTTGGGAAGCGAACACAAATAATAGGTATATAAACCGAAAGTCACTTTGTTCGGTTTCACCAGTTTATTTACGTTATTGCAATTTGAATCACTAATTACTGAAGTTTAAGATAATTCCATTCTTGGAAAGACACTATACCCCAACATTAACTGTTGCTTAACTCAGAAAGGCGATAAATTCGTTAATTTGACTGTAATTTCTTTATAAGTAAATAAGTTTCATATTATTATTAAACACCATCATTAATATTTGAATGTCAAAGCTAAATTTTAGTACTGTACATAATTATTTCATGGTATTGGCACATTGATAATTCACTTTCGAATGGCAAATAAATATTAATTCCCCCTTTCTGCATGTTTTTTGTGTAGGTAGATAGCATGGGTTTTTGTTTCTTACATTGTGTTTAAAATAATCAATGTAATTATTAAGCATATAGCAGCTTCATATTATAGGGGAACATTCGAAAAACATGATTGTTAGTAAAACGCATTTGAAGATTCTTGAGCGCTTCTGTTCTCACAAAATCAGTCATAAATAAATTAAAACATTTATTGCAAAATAATAGAATATTATAAGAGTATGTCCGTTAGTTATGAATTACTTATTGCGTATTAAGTTTATCCCAGCATTAAAAGGACACACTTTACTTGGAAATGTGAAAAAGGCATAAACTAAGTTTTCGAGACTTTATTACACGTTCTGACTATTTCTATCAAGAGCGTCTTGTAGATGATTTTGGGTCCGTTTATAAGTAAAACTCAAAAACGCTAATGTTTGCGATGTGCCCCTATAGTATGAAAAGTTATATCGCATAACATTTTAATTGCTTTTTTTGCATGGCATCCTTTATTTGAAAGCGCACCAAATCATATCAAGACATCTAAACATTACTTGCTCTCAGTAATTATTAATAACGTTTAGACAGGTACTGAAATCCCGAAACATTGCCGTGAGAGTAGGACCTTAGTTTATCAGTGAGCTGCCACGAGCTTTTTAATAGATACACATTGAAGCATTTACATAAATAAAGGTGACTTTTTAATATTTCAAGTCGTTACTTATTACAGCTATATATTATAACGATAATACTGGGTGTAATTGTTGCCAAGGGAAAATTCAGAAAATTCCATTCACATGATGTTAAAAATTCACGACAATGTGCTAGATTAGTCCCACCACTCGGGAAAGCTTTTCACAACTACTGCACGACTTTGAATCGTTACCACGGCAAATCCTAGAAAACGCCTGAAATAGTAAGCTTTCGTGGATCTTGTCTTGCACAAGTAAGGGTTGTCGACATTTTTTACTATATTTAGCACATATATAAAGGTGGGGAAGAATCGGCAGTATTAAATAGTCAGCGTAAAAAATAATAATACTATCTGCAACATAAATATAACTACACGGTAAATTTTTCATGCCATCCAAAAAAATTAACTTAACCAAAGTGAATTAAAATCAGTATTTGATGTAAACCAATCTGAAAGCGTGGCTTAAAATCAACTGCTTATTTTGCTACAGATTAATTTAAAAGAATTTTTACAGGTGCTATCTGTAAAGACAAGTTCTTCGGTCATAATCGTCGAGCCGATGACTCAATTAAGAGATTGGTTATTCAAGGGAAAGTTGAAGGCAAACGACCTTGAGGGCGCACTTCGACTAGATGGACGAACTTCATCAAAACAACAAATTGAGTATTAACGAGTACTTGCACTCTGCAAGAATTGAGATGGATGATGATGGCGACACATCACGAGAGCGAACATACCACAAACACGGACTGAGACATATACGACCATTTTGACAAGAGTGTACGACTGAGAAGAATCTGTAGAAAATTGTACATATTGTTACTTAATATATTATACTCGTATATATTCGGGTTGCCCGCCGTGAAGTACACACGGGGTATATTCCCCGTCTGTACTTCACGGCGGGCAACCCTACAAATATCAAACACTTCAAACCTCAAGGCAGACGGGTAATGTATAGACAGGAAATTCAGCACCGTTTTTTACCTGGAAATATAGAAACAAGATTATAATTTCCGTTTGAATAATGGCATTAATGTCGACCGAGAATTAATGTTGTTTAAGTTTTGTATTATATATAATCGACTAGATTTATATAATGTGTGTGTTACAAAAACTTTTGACCCAACGGTTCATATGTAAGAGTTAGAAAGCAAAAGCAATGTAATCAGCTTCTACACAAGCTGATTTATTTATGAGCTGTTGTTTCATAACATTATAAATTTATAACGCTTAATTCAAATCTTAAGAGTGTACTACTCTTAATAAGTTGTTTTATTTCAACCTTAGTTTCAGCTGTTTGAATTTTTTTTTTACTATTATCTTTATATGACGAAAATAAAAATTAAAAGAATGATGAAAACATTTCATGAAATACTGGTTTTGCACTCTAGCCGTCTCAAAAGCTTACAAATAAATACTTCACCATTTCCTAGACTCTGCTAGGTAAGGAGTTCCTGGCGGCGAGACGAATGATTTTCCGCGACGCAAATGTCACTTGAAATAAATTTTGAATACGAATAAGATTTTATTTATAAGTACATAGGTAGGAAACGTAAATAAGGTCTCTATGGGGTCAACCCTCTATAGGTACGTTTTGTACTACTACTAGTACTATTGTATTTGATGCATTATTAAAAAAAACTTATTACAATGGCAATAATCTGAAGAAGCTTATTGTGAGCAAAACACAACAACTTTAAAATTATAAACAATTGACAAATATAAAAATGATAGAGGACAATAAAGTAAAATATTTTAGAAACTATAATATAACAGATAGTCCGTGTTACCGATAATCATAATTGATTATTTTTAATAATTAACCCTTTCCCCCAACTTCAACCCCAGGGTGCTCGGTCCCATCCTTAAATTCACGGCACGTTTGGGTTTCCAGTTTACCAATATTAACTGTCAGGTGACAACTTGTCGAGCAACTTGTGTCTCGGTGAGCTTGTTCCGAATGTTATTGGTAACAGTGAAAATCAATCAGCCCACCATCGTCCACTGCTAAACATAGGCCTCCCCCAATGAGCGCCATCTATCCCGATTCTGAGCAGCCTGCATCCATCTTCCACTAGCCATCTTCCTCAAATCGTGAGCCAATCCGGCCCGTCCCACATTGCGCCAGTCTAAGCGAGACCGCCGCTCCACCAAGTTTCGGCTCCATCGACCATCTGGACACATGACTTCCATTTTTACTTCAGCGTGCTGATTTTAAGAGAATATCGGTAACCTTGGTTATCCGGCGGATATCTTTATTATAAGTTTAGCCGTCGATAAGCTCCCGAGCATTGCTCTCTCCATTGCACGCTGAGTGGCCATGTTTCGGCTCCGTATGCCATTACAGGAAGGACGCACTGGTTGAAAACCCTCGCCTTTGAAGATTGCGGAATTGACGACTCAAAAATATGAAGCAACTTCCAGTAGGTAAGCTGCGTGTTATAAAGACTATTAAAGCTCAGTCATTAAAGAAATATACTTGTTAAAATCTACCAAATATCTACCTATATTACTAAAAAATACTTATACCTATGGATAAAAATGAGCCATAAAACTCCGTTAAGAATTTCAAATTATCCTAAACCTTCTCACTCAGAAGATATTGTTCACTGATCTTACTTTAATGAACCTATCCATCCGTTAATCGTGAGTTAACCACCAGCAATTTTCGGGAAAGCCCGAGAACTGGTATTATTTCGCAGCGTGTTTCATGAATCGCCCGCGGACATTAGTGGGTATTTCACAGAGCACTCCGGAAGCCCGCAATTTGCCTTGTGTACGAAATTCAGCAAGGGGAATGAGGTCTCTTGCTAAGCTGTGGGTAATTTAAAGTCTTACTGAGAGCATGCCGAATATATAATTCTGGAGTTATCCTGCCATACTTGAAGACGGGTTTGTATTTAGTTTTGCGAAAGAATAGTTATGGCAGCAGTTTCTGCCTTTTTAATATGGCAGATACTATGGTTCTAAGACACCTTTTTAATTATAGATGAAGATTTTCCTATTCATCGCACATGACCTGTCTAGTTAGAATGGACAAAAGCAGGCGTTGGGTTAAAATAAAATAATTGAGATAATATTTTGGATAAGTGTAAGGCAGCACAAACATTTGCCTATGCCGTCCAAAATACGGAATCAACTTTCTTTCCAAACAATCGAGTTGATTCAGCATCTGTAGGATATTGCTATATTCACAAAAAAAAAGCTTAAAAAAGCATTAACAGTTAAAATGCAATGTTAATGGTCCAATGTAATGATCTATTAGGATTATGTATGTAAAAATTGTTCTTTACCATATCTTTAAATTGGACCTCAATAGCTAAGTCACTACAATAAAATTGTTAATCTCATTTTGAATTCACAAAGATACTGTTATTATTTTTGGGTTTTTATCATTCCTGTGACCTAATAAGGTGTTTTGTTAGCAACTTCGTAAAAACATTATTTCAAGAGTTATTATCTAAAATCCCTTGCGGCGGAACTTCAGAATTCCTTTGACTTCAAGTAAGCGTGAATTAGAAGTTTCTTATCGTTATTACATCCATAATGATTTATAATGTCATTTCAAAAACTTCCTGATGTCTTTCTGTACGTTTTCCTGCACTCAATTGTATTAATACTTTTTTTTTTCAAAAATCTCTAGATGTAGTTTTATCTGAGAATTCCTAATCAATATGGCATACAATTTTGTTGTTTCAGTTTTATTGGGCCTTCAGACCAATATCGTTCAAACTAAATATATATATATATTATATATATATATGATCAACCTCAGAAATGAATATATTATAATAATATAACTTTTCAGCGGTTCACAGAATACATACGAGTCTGAAGACAACAGTGGAAATGTAGTCTCATCCAAACCAAGATTTTGAGGGAGATTAAGAAGTTTTACAGCGAGTTATATACCGCTACACAGATTCCCGCTTCAAGCTTAGCGAAGACCCGAGAGCTAAGTTAACCCGACATTTATCTGAGGATATCCGGAAGTCACCTTGAGTGAGATTAGGATGGCTCTGAAACAACTTAAGCGAAATAAGGCCCCGGAGAAGACGGAATTACCGCGAATATATAATAATTATATATATTATATATATATATATATTATATATATATATATATATATATATATTTATCCGTGGGTGCGATGCCAGAGGCGTGGAGCAATGGCGGTGGTGTGCTTTTCTTCAAAAAAGGCGATAAAACCTTGTTGAAGAATTATAGACCCATCACGCTATTGAGCACATTTACAAGTTGTTCTCCAGAGTCATCACGAACCGTCTCGCGCGTAGGTTTGATGATTTCCAGCCCCCGAACAAGCTGGTTCCGCAAAGGCTTCAGCATAGACCACATACATACGCTGCGGCAGGTTATACAGAAGACTAGAGTATAACCGGCCATTATGCTTGGCGTTTGTGGACTATGAAAAGCCTTTGATTCGATCGAGACTTGGGCTGTGCTTCAGGCCCTCCAACGGTGACTTTCGCTATATCGAAGTATTGAGATGTCTGTACGAGAGCGCTACTATGTGAGTCCGTGTACATGAAGAGCTTACACAACTATCCAATGCACCGAGGAGTGAGACAGGGAGACGTTATATCTCCGAAACTGTTCACAATTTATCTGAAGTAAGTACTATAGGTATTCAACAACAAATACGAGAACTTAATCTCAATTAGTAATGGAATTTAGAGCGAAAGTACATAGATACTTACAACATTTACAAAGTATTGTACACGTTTTTACGGTACACGATGTAAGAAGTAGCGATACCTTTTTTGTTGCTGGCAAAGCTAAGTGTTAAGACTGAAAAAGACCATAATAAGATGTTATTTTAATAAAAATTAAATACTACTAAAGATATAAAATTGAAAGAAAGAAGAAAAAAATTTATGAACTAACCCGAATATTACACTTATCATTACACACCTAAATTAACATTACAGTACAGGAGACTATATTAAAAAGAAGAAAGTAGTTACACAGATCACTGGTTAATATAATACACATACATATGGTATACATAATAACAAATGTAACATCGAGTGGTCAAAAGGACCCCGTCTCAGCACGTGCTGCGTGCGTTGGTGGCAGATAAACAAATTTATATGAGAAAAAAATGCACGGCAGCGCTGGTTTTCTGACAGGGCCTTAGTGACGATGAACATTACAGTTAAGATTACAATTAAATATAGAAACCATAATAACACAATGAGAACACATATAGTGTGATATATATTATTTTAGATACACATACATTTTAATATTACACAATTTAAAAAGTACATGAACACCGTATTTGGAATCTTAATTAAATACATACATACCTTTTTTATAAATGAATATTTAAATTTTAGGCTGTATAGGATTTTGGTGTTGCTCACCCTCGGACAGTTGAGTTGTCACTGTCAAATTGTGATATTTGGGATTTTAGTTTGTAAATAATTTGCAACCACTCCTCTATTCAACAATAAAATGAAATTACTAACTGGATTTTGCCACACCCTGCCACGTCATCACGTGTGTTTTATTTATACGAGTAAAGCGTCCTGGCAGTTTCCTAACGCTGTTTAGGCCTACAGACACATACAAAGCACGCTTACCTAGCGTCGCGGTACATCCTACAACTAAAAATGTAAACGTTAAATAAATAAATAATAATAAAGATAAAAAGCCGTAAGGGTATAATTAAAGAAACAAATTTTAAAATGGACTCCTTGTGATAAAGGAAACCCAGCAAAGTTTAACAACCGTTCATAATTTATTATTTATCTTTGTAATTCAACATTCTCACCGAAGAACGACTATGTCCCGAATTAATTTGTTTGGTTTATCCACTGTAGTTAATTTAAATATTAAATTTATGTTTTTGGAAAGTTGATGTAGATTTTCGGGCAGGATTTTCTCGCCCAAAATTATTTGTGTCTCAATAAGGTTATGATTTACGTAAGCGAACCATGTATGGGTTCAAAGTTGCTCAACGTGCTATGGAGAGGACTGCATTAGTTTTCTCTCCATGATAGGCTATCATATCGACAATGCCTGCAAAATTAGCAAGTTGTTGTGGCAGTGAACAAGATACATACTGCGATGAATCGGTATTCAATAGGTCGGGTGAGTTCAGACGTTTAAAGTACGGAACAAAAGCGGTGGCTTACCCTCAACACATGGGGCTAGGACTTTGTTAAGGTAGCTTCCATTTAGAAGTAATACGTTCCATTTATAAGTTATACTTCTAAATGGATGTTGAATGCTTTACCTTTAGGATGCGGCCTACGTGTAATTCCTTACTTCAGGCCGTCGTTCTGTAGCATATTTATAAAGCCGTAAGATGATGACGATAATAGTATATTTTAATCTAAACATAGAGAGCCATTCAAACCACTAGTCATATAACACCTTCAATAATGGAAAAGCCACCAAAGTATCATAAATGAAATATAAGATTAATATAGTCGAACCATACATTTCCACGCTGGTCTAATGCGGGGCAGATTGCCAGAGCCATGATCAAAGTTTAATGATTTAGGATACATATCACATTATTCAAAATAATCGATTTAATACGTCCCCACGATGGGCACGAGCGTACCCATAACCCTATATGTATAGTCTTAGTCGTCCACTCGGCTCAGTGTGGATTGGTCAATTCACGCACTACCTTTCAATCTTTTCGCAGACGTGCGCAGTTTCTCAATATATTTTCCATCACCGTAAAAGCGCCGGAAACGTACATATAATTTCGAAAATTCGAAAAAACTTATTGGTACTTGGTAGAATTTGAACCACCTCCAGATTGGAAGGCAGCAGTCCACACTAATGAACCACGGACGCACACTATTGCAACATACGCACCGAATATTTTGAAACCAAAGGTACTAAATGTTTAAATAGTAAATGCGAATAAAAAAGAGCCACAATTGCAGCGGAAACATTTTAAATAAATGGCATAGCGTTGAGACTTTACAATTGCGGTCAATAGTATATAGTGGAATTTATATAAATATTTAAACAAGTATCTACACAATACATCTATGGATGGTCTATACTCGTAAATGAAGCAGATTTTATAGTAGGCTGTAGGCAGGATACTTCTTTAAATAAGTTTTTTTAAGAGATATATCATAATTTCATTTCTCAAAATACAGACTTACTTAGTCTCTTAGAAGTAAGAATAATACTAGGGTACCTTAACTTATCGCATGAAATTATTATTTTGCTTTGTTGAGGCACTTGATCTGTCAGTTAAAATATAATAAGGCTTATAAAAACAACCAATTACAATCTACCAACGGTTTGAAATTGATTCTGCAAAAAAAGAATCTGGCAACAAAAGTCAGCAATTTATCTTTTGATTTGTCAATTTACATTTGTATTTTGGGTATAAGCAAATGATTTTGATCGATAAAGTAATCAATTCTACGTTCATCCACTTTTGAAAGTGCTAATGGGTTGATACCATTCATTTGAAGATACGACATTATACATTCCTGCCCATCACAGATTTAGTGTCGAAGGAAATGAAAGACATTGTAGTTATGGGCATACAACGTACACTTCACAAATACTTTATTCAAAAAAGTCTTACAGATACTTTTGAATCGTCAATATAATATATTTTTTAATAAATAAAATAACCTAATAAAATAAAATAATTGTATTAAATAGACCATTATTTGTCAGGTCACGAAATGTTTTAGTCCCTCTGAAGATTCTCAATAAGATGCAATAAATCAATCATCGAATCTCACGATCGTAACTAACAAAGTACCCTTCAGCTAAAGTTAGTCATTACAAAACTGTTAACCTTAAATGTTTATTTTCAGTGAATCGTGCACGCAACTGTATGAGAAAATATAACGTGGAGTCATATCAACGAAGTCAAGAACGGCTGTGCGGAGGTAAATTAATGCGAGCATGTACCAACGATGCATACTATTCATGTCATAGAAACATATAAACTATTAAATTCAAAGGTATTCAGAATTTCTATTATACGAGTACTCAGACGTACCTGTGTTTGTCTCTTCTATGAGTTGGTTTCAAAATCGTAGCTCCTTATTGTGAATTAATTTTCACTGTAGGTATGCTGTTCCAAACCGATAGACACATATTTTGGTAAACAAAGAAATTGTAAACTTTGAACTGATAAGAAGAACAACCGAACCTACAAGTGGTTTTATCTCAGATTCATGAACTACTCCAAAACGAATATGTATTAAAAATACGAATTTCTTAGAGAACTCATCATCCGAGCGTCGGTAGCTCAATGATGTGGACTGTTGCCCTCCAACCGGGAGGGCTGAGGTTCAAATCCCGCCACGTACCAATGTATTTTCGAATTTTCGAAAATATATGTATGTTGTCCGACGCTCTTACGGTTAAGGAAAACATCGTGTGGAAACCTGCTCACACCTGCGAAGAGATTCAAAGTTTGTGCGTGAAGTCAAAAAAAGGGAGTGGAAATCAGCGCNACTTCTTTATCGCCCTCCACTAAAATGAGCCAGTGAAGCGCAAGGGCACTATCAACTTAAAATATTTAGTATGACATTAACTATACACATCATTCATCCTATCCCCACTTGCTAATCCTCTGGGCTATGTCGGTCACCCTAGTTCTCCTACGGTATCATCGTTTCGGTATTTTATCGCATAGGGAGACACTCTAACATACGCCCTCTCCATACACGCTGAGCAACCTTGAGTCTATTCAAGGCCCTTAGTGAGCGACCACGTTTCGCTTCCGTATGTCATAACTGCACAACACAGTCATAGACCTTCGTTTGAGACACTGGTATTTTGGACGAAAAGATCTTCCTTAACTTCCCGAACGCTGCCCATCCTAATTGGATTCGACGAGAAACCTCCTTCTCGAAGTTGGACCTACCCATTTGGACTACCTGTCCCAGGTACACATATTCGGTCACACAACTTCGAGGACAGAACTTCCAACTGATATCGTATATAGGTACGACATGGGCATTAGACATGACTTTTGTCTGTTTCCATGTTCATTTTAAGACCCACCTGTTGAGAAGCTCCGTCTAGGGTTTTCGAGCATAGTGCTTAAATCCTCCATGGTTCTGCCATGACTACTAATTCATCGGCAAATCGAAGATGAGTGATGTACTCGCCATTTACGTTGATGCCAAGTCCTTTCCAATCGAGCAGCTTAAACATATCTTCCAACGCAACTGTGAACAGTTTCGGAGATATAACGTCTCCCTGTCTCACTCTCGGTCTGCAATTGGATAGTTGTGTAAGCTCTTCATGTACACGGACTGACATAGTAGCGCTTCTTCGTACAGACATCTCAACACTTCGATATAGCGAAAGTCAATATGGCACCGTTGGAGGGCCTGAAGCACAGCCCAAGTCTCGATCGAATCAAAGGCTTTTCATAGCCACAAACGCCAAGCATAATGGCCGGTTATACTCTCTAGTCTTCTGTATCACCTGCCCAGCGTATGTATGTGGTCTATGGTGCTGAAGCCTTTGCGGAACCCGGTTGTTCGGGGGGCTGGAAATCATCAAACCTATGCGCGGACGGTCGTGATGACTCTGGAGAACAACTTGTAAATGTGGACTCAATAGCGTGATGGGTCTATAATTCTTCAGCAAGGTTGGTCGCCTTTTTTGAAGAAAAGCACCCCACGCCATTGCTCCACGCCATCTGGCGTCGCACCCTCACGGATCACGGAATTAAAGAGCTTCTGAAGGGTCTTAAGCACTGTTGGTGCCACCTGCTTTCAAAAGTTCTGCGGTTAATTCCGTCTTCTCCGCCGTCCGGGGCCTATTTCGCTTAAGTTGTTTCAGCCATTAATCTCCCGCATCAAGGTGACTTCCGGGATCCTCAGATAAATTTTTTTTGCTGGCAACACTTGCCTAAGACAGCTGTCAAATTTATTAGCTCCTTAATTGAATTTAAAATAAATGTTTAGCTAGTATAATTAATGTAGAAACCAAGTTAATTCAAATACTTGATGTTTAAATAATCTGTGAAAGTGTTTGCAACAACTTCGTACGAAAACTGAAAAATCTTCAATCAGAAATTCAAAAAGTCAACGGTTTGGCTACTTCAACTTAACGAAATTGAAGGATTCTACGGTGAAAACCAGCGGAGTACTAGTTTTTAATAATATTTTAACACGACATACAACACCCAACACTTCCACATCACCGTTATCACGAGTATCGTCCAATATCAGAACACAGGCATAGTTGTAGCTCTCTTTACTTGACATAAAGTGGAAGTAAAGTTGATGTTAAGCAACGTTTAGCCTCATACAAATAATACTTTTTCACACGAAACATCATATTCACTTAGGCAATATTATTAAGTGATGGGTAATTATTATTTAAAACGACGGTGATATTAAATTTTGACTGCTTGTTTCGTATTCTTGCATAACTGCAGATTAATTAAGATAATATTTCTTTAACAAAGTGAAAGATAAAATGGTTAATATAGCACTACAAATATTAATAACAATTACATTATTTGTAATCATTAAATTATAATAAACCTACCCACTTGATTATTTTAAAAGTAATATCATTAATCTGTTGCTTAATCATTTACATCATCATCATCATCATCATCAGCTCATTAAACGTCCCCACCGAGGGGCACGAGCCCTACCCGTATAGGTGATTAGCCTTAGTCGTCCACGCGGGCCCAGTGCGGATTGGACGACTTCACACACAACCTTCGAATCTCTTCGCAGGCATGCATGAAGGTTTCCTCACGATGTTTTCCTTCACCGTAAGAGCGTCGGATAACGTACATATATTTTTCGAAAATTCGAAAATACATTGGTACGTGTCGCGGATTTGAACCTCAGCCCTCCCGGTAGGAAGGCGACAGTCCACACCACTGAGCCACCGACGCTCATTCATCATTTACATAGTTATTAATTAATTGTTTCCTAAAATATCTTTACCTAAAATAAGGTGTTTTGGAAAACAATAATTGGTTAACTAACATATTATTAGTATTTTTTAATCTTTACCATAAAACATTCAAAATATTTAATTTAAAAGTAATAATAAGGTTTAATATATTCTCCTTTAGCAGTGGTGTCTTATAATAAGCTGTAGCTTAAACTTTTGTGTACACCTGTGTAATATTTTCAGAAATGACTGATAGTGGAGCATACTCCAAAATGATGACTCGGAAGGCCACTTCACAAGAACTGGAATTGAAACTTAAAAGAGCCCTGCAAGAATTAAAGGAACTTCGACAGGACCATAACCAACTCCTTAAAGAACATGAGGAAAATGAAGAGGAATATCTAAAAATTATCACGAATAATACCCAACTTAAGAGCGAACTGGCTGAAGTTCATGCTCAGCTTGCTGATGTTCAATTCCAACGAGAGCAGTTACTGGACACTGTCAACAGCTTTCATCAATGCAGTGAAACCTATGAGCGGGCTCTCCAGCGCATCCAGGAACTCGAGGTGGAACTATGTGATGCTCATAAACTCATATCACAATATGAGAGTGACAAACAGTGTCAAGAAGCCCTGCATACACAAAGCTTGTATGAGGAATTGATCGGGTCCCCAGCTGAGCAGAAAGTCATCCGGTCTAATAATCCAAATGATAGGTGTATTAACAATAGGAAAAGTAGGAAAAATAGGATTAAGAAATATATAAAATTAATAACTATATTAAAAAACTGAGAAATTAATTAAAAACAAAAATGTTATAAACACAATATTCAGTTAAGGAAAAATAATTTAGATATGTTAGATAGTTTAGAAATATATAGTAACAAGTTAAAAGAAAGTAGGCATAGGTATGAAATTGAGACAAAGGAGCTAGAGGCTGATATTTCAAGGCTGCATAGGTCATTACAACAAATGACAGTAAAATATAATTCGGCTCAAAGACAAATTAGTGAATATATTCTTGCAGCTAACCAATATATAGGCCAATGTAGCTGTCACCTTGGTGCAGATCTCACTGATCAGCATCAAGAGCAGAATGAACCTTCACTGTTAGAGGTGTCCCACAATTTACTTTCTTCTAATCCATGTATAACAAATGATTTACAATTAAATAATGAGTTAATTTTGTTCTCTGATAGGATTGGTGTTGGTTATGGACCTCTTACATAATGAATTAAATTGTAAACTTATAAATAATTGCACACCAGACGCTTCATTTAATCAGATAGATAGATCAGATTAAAATGTGTAAATATAATAATGACTCCATCATTGCATTAATGATGGGGAGTGGGTTAAATGTAAGCAAAAAAGATATTCTTTCTGGATTCTCAGTATTGTCAGGGCTCAATGTAAAGAAAATTGTTGTAAGTGCCTTTCCATTTTCTAGGTATTATACACCTAGCCAGAATAACTGTATTCACTTATTGAATACTCTTTTATATAATTTAACATATAGTCATAGTGACAAGTTTATTTTTTGACATAAACAAATTTATAGAAAATAAGTTTATTTTGACTGGCAAACTTTTTATTTGCCTTATAAAATAAAAAAAAACTAGCTACTTTGTTAGCGTTTAACATTAAAAATTTATTTATTCAGACTTTGGAAGATGTTCCAATAATTTAAATTATATAATAAGACAATAGAGGACTTCTCTGGCAAACCGGTGACAAAGGAAAATCCCAACTGCCTTAAAATTATTCATCAGAATATTCAGGGGTTTTCTGGAAAGGAATTAGAATTAGAATTATTTTTAAATAAAATGAATGTTGACATACTATGTATTACCGAGCACTGGTTAAAGCAGCATGAACTAATTATTAGTATTGATAACTATATGGTCAGTAGTTCGTTTACTAGGAAATCGGCTATTAGAGGCGGGTCACTAATATTATTTAATAATAAAAAAAATTTAAAGAGCGTAAAGATGTGGTGTCGCTTTCTGTGGAACGAACTATTGAACTAGCGTGTGCAGAGCTGGAGCAACATGTAATCGTTTGTGTGTACAGGCCTCCATCAGGGAATTTTAATGTATTTGAGACTACTATGGAAGAAGTATTAAGAAAAATAAGTTCATCTAGTAAAAAAGTTATTGTTTGTGGTGATTTTAACATTAACATTTTAGAAAATTCACCAAATACTGTTAGGTTTCTAAATCTTTTTAAATCATTTAATTTAATTAATCTTTTTAATGAACCTACAAGAATTACTTCAATCTCGGCCACTTGTTTAGACAACATTTTTTGTAATTTTGATATAAATGACAAGAGTATAATAAATTTCATTAATTCTGATCATAGCGGACAGATGGCATCGTTTGAGCACCGTCTTGCCCCAACTTCATGTAATTTTGTTTGTCGGCCAATTACAACATATGGCATAGAAAAATTTAAGGAAAATATATCTAGCAAGTTGCCTTTATTAACTTATAGTAATGAAAATGTCGATGAACATTATAATAAATTATTTAGTGTAATTGAAAAGGAATTTAATGGTACATTTCCAAAAAAACATGTCAGATTAAATACTTTAAAATCTAAATTTAGCGACTGGGCCACTACTGGTATTTATACAAGTAGAAAAAAGTTATTTGAATTGTATGATGTTAAGGCTAATACTAATGACCCTGTTATCATAGAGTATGTTAGAAATTATTCAAAATTATTCAAAAAAGTTTGCGCAGTAGCTAAAGCTAATTATTTTAAAAATAAAATAATCAA
The DNA here is from genome assembly GCA_019425675.1 of Leucinodes orbonalis. Classification (NCBI taxonomy): domain Eukaryota; kingdom Metazoa; phylum Arthropoda; class Insecta; order Lepidoptera; family Crambidae; genus Leucinodes; species Leucinodes orbonalis. The sequence continues at coordinate 110,636 of PQWD01006277.1, forward strand.
TGCTACTAATAAAAGTAAAGTTTCGTGGAATATCATCAATAAGGAGACTTGTAAAAATAAAACACAAGATAACAAGATCTCACTGAATATTGATGGCAGGAGTCTTGATACTGACTCTCAGGTGGCAGATGCATTTGAAAAGTTCTTTACTAATATTGCTGTACTGTAACTAGTAAATTAAATTCAAATCCTCATCTTGCTGTTTCTCTCCTCAAGTCACATGTTGATGAGTGCAAAACGTCTTTTAGATTTACACATGTAAATGCAGGGATAATCATTAGAACTTTTAAAGAGTTAAATATTAAAAAAACAGAGGATTTATGGGGACTTCTACAGAAATACTTAAAAATATAATTATATGTATTGCTCCTCACTTAGCTGTTATTTTTAATCAGTGTGTTGACCAGGGCAAATTTCCAAATTTGATGAAACTCAGTAAAATCATACCTTTATTCAAATCTGGAGAAAAGAGTGACCCGTCTCACTACAGACCTATCTCTATTCTCCCAGCTCTAAGTAAGATATTTGAAAAAATTATATTTAATCAATTATTGTCCCATTTCAATGTAAACAAATTATTACATAGCAATCAATTTGGATTTACTAAAGGCAGATCCACTACTGATGCAGGAGTGGCACTAATGAAACATATTTTTGAGGCGTGGGAAAATAAGCAAGATGCTATAGGAATATTCTGCGATCTATCGAAGGCATTCGATTGCGTTAACCATAATACTCTCCTCATGAAGTTGAAGCATTACGGTGTCGATAAGGACGCTCTTAATTTAATACAATCATATTTAACGAATAGAGTCCAAAACGTACATGTCGGAGAAACAAGTTCCAGCGGAGCCCTTTTATTGATGGGCGTTCCCCAGGGCTCAATATTGGGACCTTTATTATTTTTAATTTATATAAATGATCTACCTTATTATACTCAAAACCTATGTGAAACTGTATTATTTGCTGATGATACATCTCTTATATTTAACGTAGATAGACAAAAAGAAACTTTTGACGATGTAAATACTACACTTTCTCAGGTATTACATTGGTTTACGACCAATAATTTACTTCTTAACTCTAAGAAACCAAATGTATTAAGTTCACAATGCCTAATGTAAGGCAGGTAGATACTTTCATCACTTTGGATGAAGGACCCATGGAAGTAATAAATTCAACCGTTTTCCTGGGTATAAAATTAGACGCAAAATTGCAGTGGGGTCCCCATATTGCGGCTTTGGCAGGAAGGCTTAGTTCCGCTGCATATGCTGTAAGGAAGATAAGAAGTCTCACTGATATTGAGACTGCAAGACTTGTGTATTTTAGCTATTTTCACAGCGTGATGTCTTATGGTCTACTTTTGTGGGGGTCTGCTGCTGATCTACAAACAATTTTTGTATTGCAGAAAAGATCCATCCGTGCCATATACGGCCTTAAATCACGTGACTCACTAAGGGAATTATTTAAACAAATAAATATTTTAACATTACCGTCTCATACATTCTAGACTGCGTCATCTATGTACACAAAAATTTACATGTATTTTCAAAAAAGTCAGATAATCATAGTTTGAACACTAGGAACAAACACAAACTTGCCGTTCCAAATCTTAGATTGCATAAGGTTGGGAACTCATTTGTGGGATTAAGCATTAAAATATTTAATAAGCTACCACAAAATGTAATTGATTTACCCCTGCATAAGTTTAAGTCTCATGTAAAGTCTATTTTAATAAAAAAAGCTTACTATAGTGTTGAAGATTATATAAATGATAAAAACTCATGGACATGTTGATTTCCACGCCTGCACTACTTTTGTTTTTTTTTTTGTCATCTATTTAAATTTATAAATACTTAACTGCTTAATAGTACTTTTGTAGATTATTATATTTTACCAATAATACGATAAAAATTGAAAATATAATTTGCTTTATATAATTATTTGATTACAAATGAATCTGTATTCAACACAATTTTTTTTGAAAAGAGTAACTACTGAGTTTCTTGCTGGTTTCTTCTCAGTGGAAAACTACCTCCCGAACCAGTGGTAGCTTCATTTGACATTCATAAGTGTTCTTTAAGGACCTAAACTGAATAACACTTTTCATTTTCATTTTTCATTTTCAAATGTCGGGTTAACTTAGCTCTCGGGTCTTCGGCTAAGCTTGAAGCGGGAATCTGTGTAGCGGTATATAACTCGCTGTAAAACTTCTCAATCTCCCTCAAAATCTCTGGTTTGATGAGACTACATTTCCACTGTTGGTCTTCAGACTAGTCAGCTGGCTTTGCCAACAGACATGTTCCTTGCAAACACCTTGGAACCCCTGTTCCGTTCGATCGCCTCTTTAATACACTTTGTATTAAAGCGACGAATATCGCGTCGCAAGGAGCTGGATATACGTCTATTAAGCTGCCGGTATTGTGACGCGTCGTCTGAAGACTGCAGTTTCATCTGTCGTCTTGTCGCCATGAGATCGAGAGTCTGTTGAGATAGTTTATTGGGTCTTAATTTGCGTTGTCCCTTGCAAAACTTAGACCCAACTGTTTGCAGAGTTTCCACTAGCCCGCTATTTATATCGTCCACTGTTACGCAGCTCTCTAGGCATTCAAAGCGATTCTGCAGTTCGAGTTGAAAGCTCTCGGGGTTATTGATTTGAAGCACGTTAGGTCGGAGCGTAGACTTCATCAGGCGAGACCTCTCCAGTTGAACATTAATATTTAACGTGCCTCTTACCATACGGTGATCGCTACCGGTTTTCACCCTGGCGATCACAGAGACGTCGTTAAATATATGTCTTCTGGTGGTCATGATGAAGTCAATCTCATTTCGTGTGGAACCATCGGGACTCAACCAAGTCCACTTCCTCTGCGGCGGCTTCTTGAAAAAAGAGTTCATCATAAAGAGTCCCTCTTTTTCCATGAAATCGGCCAGCCGCTGTCCCCTGGGGTTCCGGTGTCCAAATCCATATTGCCCCACTTTCAACTCACAACCACTTCGAATGCCCAGCCTTGCGTTGAAGTCTCCCATAACGACCGTAAAGTGTGTCTTGGAGGTATGCATTGCTCTGCTGATATCATCATACATAGCCTCCACTTCATCGTCGGAGTGCGATGAAGTCGGTGCGTAAACCTGTACCACCTTCAGCGCATAGCGCTTGGTGATTCTTAGTACAAGGTACGCTACCCTAGCTGACACACTTTCGATCTTCACGATGTTGTTGATGAGAGACTTATGGACGAGAAACCCGACACCACCCTGGGACAGCTGGTCGCCCTCACGGTAGTAAAACAGGTTGCCGGATTGCAGTATTGTGGTATCCTCCCCCTCTCTTCGGACTTCACACAAACCTATTATGTCCCAATGCAACCTGCCTAACTCCGTTTCTAGCTCTAATAGCTTTTCGTCAGTCCTCAGTGTGCGCGTGTTATATGTTGCCAGTTTTAAATGCCGTTGTTGTTTCTTTAGGTAGCCGGATCTCTGCCGGAGATTCTTAGCACCCCTTGCCCCGCCGTAACCGTGGCCGCTACCGTAGCCCGGAATAGCGGGGCCGCCGGGGACTAGGGGCCAATTCTTACCTGCGTCTTCCATTGGGGGTAAATGCCATACTCACCACGCTTGGCAGGCGGGTTGGTGAGCGCAGAGATACGCCAGTACCTAAGTGATGCTGCTGCCCATCACTTTGTGGGAAATATTCCCTTGTCGCCTTCTACGACACCCTAGGAAGAGTAGGGGTGGTGATAATCGTATTCTAGTCTGCCGTCACCACACGGTAAAATGAGCTCTATATACACATATAAATGAAATAACAATGTTTGTTTATACTATTGATAGAACCTTATTTTTAGTACATACTTATAAAATATATATAATGAACCACGATTTGAGTTTTTTTTTTATTAAAGTCGTGTCATACATGAAATACTTACATACTTACTTATAAATACTGTACCTTCTGTGAAGTAACTGATTGAAGACAAAAATGTTATACGGAATAGGCTAAATATACATCAACTTATTATTGAATATACATTTTCTTATTTAACTCAACTCTAACTCGATTAATCGTTCTTTTGTTTATTATGGCATACTAATGAAAGATAAACAGAGCTGATTGGTTATTTGCTTCATTATGAAACTAAATTTGAATGTTTAGTAACTTCATAAACATCTATATTGTGTTATTTGTACTGCCTCTACCTACTAAATATAACTACTTTCATCGTCATCATTATTACTGCCTAAAATGTCCACTGCTGATCGATGATCTCAGCGTAGAAATCATTAAGCCTCTCTTAATGATTTCTACGCGGACCAAACCGTGGGGTAGCAGATAAATGTCAACTGGTAACATTTACCAGGTCATTAGTCCATCTGGTTGAGGGTTAACCTACGATTCGTTTCCCGTGTCGTGGCCGTCACTCGAGATCCTTTCCGCCTCATCGGCCATCGGTTCGACGCACTACTTATGTGCACTACCCACTGCCACCTCAACTTACTGATCGTGAGGTTAATGTCGGTCACTGTAGTTCTCCTACGGATATCCTCGTTCCGGATCTTATAGCGTAGGGTACCACCTAACAAAGCCCTCTCCATAGCACGTTCAACAATCTTAGGCGTATTTAGGAGGATTGAGGGTCTCCCTTAGTAACTAAAATCACTACTTTACTAAGATTTTAGAAATCTTAGAGCGTCTGATTTGAAGGTTTCAGGTTCAACCCATCCGCCACGTCAAACATCCATTCGAATTTTCGAAATTATAGTACGTTTATCCGTCGCTCTGTACTGCCCGTGTGGACGACTAAGGCCAGGCACGTGGCCCTTGGACGTATAATGAGGTTATAATGATGATGAATATTATAATATTTATATCAAAGAAGTTATGACACAATTCCTTATTAGTATAAATTTATATTATTTCATTATCACACAATTTATTTAATTATATTGTAATTACATGTTCAATTTACTAAAAATATTTATCTGAGAAGGTAAACAAAAGTGGTTCATAATTGAAATAAATATTAGCGGATTAGTTATCTGATCCATCCCATAGTCGATTCAATTACACGCGCGTGGTCGAATGACCGCGTGCCTGCTTCAAGGTTAAATACAAAAGGCATTAGATGGGATGGGACCCATTACTTGCCATTAACGTACATTAATGGAAATTTAATGTTATTGATTTACTCGGGATACGTGGAAAAACCCAATTTAAAGTTAGTTAAACCCATGTTAACCTAAAATATTGAATATAATACAATTATGAACGTTGTCTTTGACTCTGATTAACGTGGGGCAGAGGACTTTCAGGCTTTCCCATAATTATGAGGAGATTGGGCTGTGACCCTCGCGCAATCTATTCCATTTTTAAAAAATATATTTTAGAAATCTCAATATCATTTTTCAAGGGCTACACAACACTCACGTATGGGTTCGATAAAAAAAAATGAGTTTCAGTTATTTATAATTTTATTTCAAGTTTCTTGTCAAAACCTTATAGCCGTTAACAAAATACATAAACTTACAAGGTAAAAACATACAGACATAATAATTTCGGACAACAGAGATAATAATTTTGGAGGCAAAAAGGGTTTTTTTCCGAACTTACTACTGCTGTTGGCCGCAGATAGCCTTTACCGCTTTACCGGGCAATAGGCGAGCGCAGATGGCTCTCAACCTTAAACACACAAAAAGGGTGTGACATACGGACAGACAGACAGAATGGCAGATATGACGAATCTTTAAAGGTTCGGTTTTTTACCATTTGGCTTCGAAACCATAAAAAATCGACACTAGAAAAATTTAACAGGATGTGTTAAATTTTTCTAATGTCGATTTTTTTGTCCTTGTGCAAATGTATTTTTTGTTCCGATATGATTCACCCCTCTTTTAAAATTAATAAGTATTGGTACATGTAGTATTTATTATACAACCGTATACGCTACGTTTGAAGTAGAGAAAGTTCCTTTAACTGTATGGTTCAACCCAATTTCACTTCAATTATGCCGGGTATCAAAGCCAAAGTCCATTTACTTCAAAAGAAAAAATCCTCCTCCGATTCGTCACTCCCGAAAGCTTTAGCGTCGAGTGCTACAGACATAAAAGTAAAAGGAATATGAGTATTAAGTTATAGGATAACACAATGAAGTGATATAAGTATCACAAAATGTGTATTAACATCTTTTTGGAAACTAGTGGAAAACTTGTGTTACATTTTTGCCGCTTACTTTGCAAACGTAGGCTGAACCCTACAATAATTATCAAAATAATGCACTTAGTATTGTACACATTGAAACGTTCTACAGAAAACTCCGCGACGGTATATGTTTATATCCCACAATATTGTTTTTTGTCATTTACTTTCTATAACAAATAATGGCTAATTTTCGAAACGATTTTAACCAATACAGCATTAATCCTTATCCAATTAAATATCTTAAATAAATTTTGATTTAATATAGATCTGTATTGAACTTTACAGCATATGATTTAAATGAATATTTGCGAAGATATTACAGATTTAAATAATTAAGTACGTAGCGTTTGCGGCGGTACCGGCTAACCGGGGAGGCGGGAGCGTGCCTATTACGAATACCCTCATTGCACCCGTGCGAAGCAAGGGCGGATCGCTAGTATAAAATAAACTTTGTTATGATATGCAGGGTGAATTTTAATCGTTGACATCCATTCGACCTATTATTGTACACATACTACGAAATTTATAGGAACCTAATGCCATTTTGATTAAAATTAGGGTCCATCCATACCACCTGGAAACTTTCGCTTCCAAAACCGTTCGTTTCCAGCGATTTTACATAAGCAATTAAAAAAAACTTCAATTTATTTTTATGTCATAGATCTAAGGCCATAATGTGAGATAAATCGGAAAAATACATTTACTTGAAGAACCAACAAAAAATAGAAACGTCGTGAAAAAGATACAATTAATAATAAAATTATTTGGTATTATAGTCGCTTCGTAGATTGGTAAAAGTTCCTTAGCGGAAAAAGTTTAATCACCAAAGATTTTTCGAAGTTCCGTCGTAGGTAAAAGGCAATTTATGACCAATCTATTAGCGATATTTTTTATTTTCTCCATAAAAAAACCGTTGCTTGATGTAATGAAAAGGAGCTATCAAAAAGTTTACAAATAATCAATTTGATGTGCTAATATTGCAAAACTTAGAAAACTGTAAAATAGGATTATACTGTTGGAAAGAATAGTCTAGAGCAGATCTGACGTCAACGAGGTAGCTTAAATCCTCTTACAAGAAGATCAAGCTCACGGAGCCTAGACCGTTAGATAATACTTTTTGTAAGCAGGTCTACAAATACAAGCTCTAGTGCACAAAGAAGTTCGTAATACTGTTTATACTTAATATTGTAAATCTTGCTGCCTCGACACAGATCATGTCGACGATTAAATATAAGGAGGTGCAGTTTTAAAGCTATTAAAATAATATAATTAATTTATAATTTGAAAAGATGCTAGAGGGCTGGGCTGAGCATACCTGATCGAAGCCCACGTCACCAGTACTGGATGCTCTCGAAATACAAACGCTGCTGGAAATCGTAACAAGTTATAGTTTGGCACTTCTCAATGATTACGGACATTAGAGGGAGGCGTACAGTGGATTTATTTATTTATTTACATACTCTATAATACATAAGACAAAGACAGAGTGCATCAAGCTATGACAGGTAAATACCTCGTTACTTGAAAACGTGACTTATACTTACCGCTACTCAAATTAACTAAGTTATACAAAAATTAAGTAAATATAAAACAATTAATCGAAACACCTTCTTGTCTGTAGTAATTTGAGCCTGGTAAATGAGCCTGTGTGAACATCGATTACACTGCTGTAATGGTTTAGCAACTTACACAGCCGTGCAAAGGGCGAGTTTTCACCGAGGTTTGTTTTGCGATGGGGTGGGCACAAGGGCATTATTGGTGACCACCTAGATGAATGCTTTAGCAGTAGAACATATTCATACATAGGGTAATCGATGCTCATTTCAGCGAAAAGGTTTCCAAGTGGTGTCTACGGAAAGAGAAGAATGGACTGATTCGAAATCAGATTTTGGGATGACGTGGTTATGGTGGCGGATGGCCGATGGATGTCTACAACTTGAAATCGATCCGCATGTAAGTCCTTCTCTGAGCAGTGGAAATATTATTATGTTGTAATGATCATAATAATAATGCATTGTCTGTTGTTAAAAACAAAAAAATATACTGTAGCTGAAAACGTAATAGGCACTTATATATTTCCGTCTATATACCAGTATTTTGAATTTTTTAGAAGTCTTAATTATGCACCTGAATATAATATTATTTATTATGTACAGTATATGTTTTATTTTTATGTCTAAAGCCGCCTCGAAAGTTTTAAAGAGAGATAAATAAATAAAATTCAAAAGTCCTTTTCCATAAGAGGAATCAATGGTATGAACCGATTATGCATAGCGTGAACAGATTAAATAGATTTTTACCTCGTCTTTAACTTTACTGCAGATTACATCAATGTAAGTCCTATCGTATAAGATATAAGTTGAAGATTTATGCATTAAAATATATCTCAGTTCTTGATGGCTACATTTTGTAACGTAGCTCGTATCCATTTGCATTAAGCCCCTGGGGGCTATTTGAAAACTGTCGAATTGAGTATCGGTTTCGATTAATTTCCCCGAGTGAAATGTTTACAACTTTGGCAGACATCTCGTTTGGTTGTCAGACATGCATGTGAGCGTCTGCTACAAATAGCTTAGGGGAACCCAAATTGATTTGTTAGGATACATTGCACAATACTCTTATGTTAATTATATTATTGAAAGGAATAGGTTGATATTAATCTCACCATTTCATTATTATTTAATATTAAATATTGCTACTAGTTTTGATGCACGAAATATCCATTCAGCTCGCCAATTAATTGTAGGAAGAAAAATAACACTATTTTTATATTATTCACAATACCTATCGTACAAACTTCAAGTAATGAAACATTTTTCTTATGGAAATATTCTTTTTATCTGATCCTCTTACTTAATAATACTCGTACATTGCTGCGTGATCCGGAGACCGTGGGTTCGAATTCCGCGGGGAAACGTCATTTTATGCGATTTTTCCTAGTTTGGGGACCTTGCAGGCTGGTTTTGTGCTTCGGACGGCACCTTAAGCTATCGCCCTGGCTACTCTTAGAATAGTATTCATTGACTCACCCCCTAATGCAATTATATGAAGCAAACCAACAACTGCAAATTAGTAGGTAATCGGCAGATGCTATAAACTATTTTCCAACAAAGACAACAAACAAAGCCTCGTTGCCGAACGTAACTAACGACCTCGTTCATAACTCGAGTAAATAAGTAATCCCTATAATACTAGGTTCGCAGTTACTGCAGCATAGCGATTTCTCAATGTAAATTATTATTACCACAGTACAACGGACCAAGATGTTAACATTGGGTAAATGGGCCGTACCACGCAATAAGCACTGTCTCTTGGAAAATTAAATGGATTCCTCTTTCCAGCCATAATTACGAATAAAGTTTAAAATATAAAAGGGGAAGCTCAAGTTAATTGAAATAACATTTCATTAAAATAAAGGGTTTACTATTCTATTCATATCTAGATGAATTGGTAAGAATCTTGTACTAATAGATTTTAAAAGTGCTTTCTTTGAAAATAACCCTCAATATCCTGATGTAATTTTAAATTATCATGGTGATCTGATATATATAGCGTTTTTGAAGTAAAGTATCAAAATTATGATATTTCTTCATCGAATAACTGTACAAATGAATACACATTGAATAACAATATCTAAAGCATGATCGTTATGGCTGAGATATAGGTAATAACCGAAAGGAATTATTTGACTAGGTGGTAGATTTGGTACTGAGTCGTCCGCAATGCCAGATTCATACTCCACAAAACATTCCTATTTAACAAGAGTTTTTTTTTTGCATTATTGTGTTTTCTAGTAAGTAACTAATAAAATTACCGGGTATAATTGAAATTGAAATTGAAAAATGCTTTATTGAAATAAATCTTTACAGATACTTTTGAATCGTCAAAACAGTATAATAAATGTAACATCTGTCATCTCTGGGTGAAAGGCGCAGGGTAGTCTTTACGGAAAATACAATACAATACAATTTTATTGTATGTTCATCTTTTTAAAATTATTTATCTAGTTTTTGAATAGCTTTTGTATTAAAAACGAAAACCACACTAAATTAATAGCCTGGACCAAAACGGCTTGAATTGCCTTTCAAAACACGGTGGTATTTTCTGTCACCCATCTGACGAACGCCAACTTGTGCGATTGTCGACCGCTTATTAGCTGCTGCGCTATCTAGCCCTCTTTAATTTGACCGCCATAACGCCTTAAGTCGCCAGACACAATAGATTTTCCATTCTTTCAATGGGTTAAGCGGATTTAAATTGAACCAAGTTCACCAGATCTCGGAATGGGACCGTCAAAAGTGTAGGCTCAACCTTAGATACAAGTTTATTTCGGCAATCGACGACAAGATGTCGTCATGTCATTTGCAAGAATGTTTTGCACGACTGGTAGGTACATAAAGCATCATCTGTGCTGTCAACATCATAGCAATGAATGCTACTTATCTGTATCATATCATTTATATGCAAGATAAACAGCGTGGGTGACAGCACACAGCCTTGCGGGAGACCAGTATCCACAGGCTTAAAGAATAGAGACCGAGCATGCATCGTAGACTACAACCTTCATCTATGGATCTGTTTGGGAGCTGGTAACGCATTAGCATAGCTGAACATAGCTAAGAACACTCTCGCTATATTTACCTTTCAAAGAAAAATAAACAAAATTCAAATCGATTCATCTGTTCAGGAGCTACAATGCCACGGACAGATACACACAGACATGTGAAATTTGTAACACCTCGTCGTTTTTGCGTCGGGGGTTAAAAAGCATGGTAGTGAAATAAATTTGTTTCTATCTGAAATAAACAGTCTTAAACAATAAATGAAAAATGTAATAATTATAAAAAATATATAAAAAAGTGCTGAACACATCCTGGCCCTGAAGAAAGCGCTGAGCAGCCATGACTATATTGAAGAACCACCTGCTTGCTCACCTTGTCGTGGAAATGATGTAAATGGTTCCCTTCGGTTGATCAATAGTTATTTTAAAATAAATTTACATTTAGCAAGCAACATAATACAAAGTTATCATTTCACAAATCTACGTTCCATTAATTTATGTTTTACAAACTTTACACCCCATAAAGTCTTTTTTTCTTATATTATTATTTTGCAAAAGAATATTTGGAATATTTTACTAACACAAATATATAAAACGACAAAAATCTATTTATTTTTTTTTTACAATTTTATAACTTATTTTAAAGACAAGGTAATTTATGGTATGGCACTGTAACATTTCTTAAAATTTTCATATTAAAATTATGGCGATGTACCAGAATCGACTTACTTTGATTTTCAAGTTCAGCACATTCTGACTAGTTTCTAATTAAACCCTCCTCAAAATGATGAGGATGAAATTTCATCCTATGGCGGGTAGTCCGATGATGGAACGCAGCAGTAAATGCATTTGACACAGTCTCTGTCCCTATTCTTTTACAAAAATTGGAAATATATGGCGTCAGAGATACCGCGTTGTCACTTTTTAAAAGCTACCTCTCTGAAAGGACTCAAAGGGTAAAGTTGGACCAATATAATAGTGAGGATCTGGAGGTTAACTACGGAGTTCCGCAGGGAAGCGTGCTAGGCCCTACACTTTTCCTAGTTTATATAAACGACCTTTGCAACATGCAAATACGAAATGCTAGCATTTTCTCATATGCCGACGATACTGCAATAGTTTTTACTGAAAAGGATTGGGGTGCTGTTAAAGCAAGTGCCGAGCATGGTATAGCTAGGGTATCTAAGTGGCTAAAAAATAACTTGTTAACTTTAAAACTTCTAAAACAAAATTTATGTGCTTCAGCATACAAAGCAAAAAACAACCATGTCCCAATTTTAGCCTTAGAGTTTACTCGTGCTCGTTGGATGGTTCTGATTTCAACTGCCCTAGTATTGATAGATCTGAAACGGTTAAGTATTTGGGAGTAGTGGTTGATCAGCACCTGTCTTGGTACCCACATCTTGATCTAGTCTCTGGCAGGGTAAGAAAATTAATTTGGATATTTAAAATCTTAAGGCATGTGGTACCGGGAGGGGGTTTGACTGGCGATAGACCTCAGAGGAACATTCTTAAAGATATATATTATGCACTCGTACAGTCGGTCCTCACTTACTGCATTCCCCTTTGGGGAGGTACAGCCAAAACGCGGGTGATCAATTTGGAGCGAGCACAGCGCGCATTGTTAAAAGTAATGCATTTTAAAAACAGGAGATTTCCTACTCGTATTTTGTTTGGTGTTTGTAATGTTTTGTCCGTGAGAAAACTCTACGTTCTTTACTGTATCTTAAAGAAACACAAGACTTTAAGTTATGACAAATCTTTAAACCAAAAGAGAAGAAAGCGAATCACTACAGAAACCAAAACTAATACTGCGTTTGCCGATAATCAGTACACAAAACGGTCCGAATCTCTGTACAATAAAATTAAGGATAAATTAGATATTTATAATAAGACATCGTATGAATGTAAAAAACTCAGTAACCCACTGAGTTTCTACTAGTATTAGATTACGACGAAACAGAAAATTTACTAACACGTTTATTTTAATACACATAATCACAAACACACACACACTCACACACACACACCACACACACACACACGCACGCACGCACGCACGCACACACACGCACAACCTTTAAATCTCTTAACAGACGTGCGAAGGTTTCCTTACGATGTTTTCCTTCACCGTAAGATCGTCGGATAAACGTACGTTACGAAAATTCGAAAATACATTGGTACGTGCCTTAATTGGAACCTGCACCCTAAAGATCGGAAGGCAACAGTCCACCCCAATGAGCCACCGTCTATCTTAAGTAGGTATAAGATCGAACAATATTTTGGAATATTCCCCATTATATGTATTATATGTAAAAACTTCTCTGCGTAAGGCCAAAGATTCAAGACAACCGGTTATTATTGGATTAGGTACTGTTTTGTCATATGCATGTTTGCGTTTTTTACAGGTTACATTTCGGGGAGTGTGCGATGAAATTACACGAGTTAATTCCACTAGCCCCTTTTCACCATCGGGATACAAGACGCGGGCGAGCGTTCCATCCTTACGTGGTTGACATTCCATTTATCCGCACAGCGCGCTATGGTGCCTCGTTCATAATGCGCACCGCAAAGGAATGGAACTCTTTGCCTCCTTATGTGTTCCCCGATCATTACAACCTGGCCGTCTTCATGACAAGAGTGAATAGGCTGTTTCTAGGCAGCCATGATCCATCCTAGGCCGCATCATCACTTAGTCAAATGTCTGCCTATAAATGATATAAAAAATGCATGTCTGTAAAAAATATTTATTTATTGATACATTAACATAACATAGTCCCAATACCTTATACTGGAGTAACATTTTATCATTTAAATTCAAATAGCAGAGCCTACCAAAATATTTGTTCGTGCCTATAAAGTATGCAAATACATGTAAAATCTGTAATAACTAACGAAACACACTTTAAAGTGATATAAAAGAGAAATTTCCTAAATATCATGAGTATATTTTTCCTTAAGTGATATTAAGTTACTTTAATTCTATTATTGTTTTTATAACTTTTTGTACGGAAAACTCATTGAGCGTTTTAAAACTCGATTTGACTTATTTTTAATTCGCTAGACTGGGATTCAATCCGCAAGCATATTATTTAGTATTTTATTAAGATAATTAACTTTTAGAAAGAAAAATAAAAGTTTTCATTATTCATTACTGATATGTGCCAATATAATAAGTACATTAGCTTAATTATTAATAAACTTAAGTTTCAAAGAAAAAAAGACTACTCATATCTCTGTAGCAATATGATAAAAAGGCGATAAAACCTTGCTGAAGAGTTATAGACCCATCACGCTATTGAGCCACATTTACAAGTTGTTCTCCAGAGTCATCACGAACCGTCTCGCGTGTAGGTTTGATGATTTACAGCCCCCCGAACAAGCCGGGTTCCGCAAAGGCTTCAGCACCATAGACCACATACATACGCTGCGGCAGTTTATACAGAAGACTAGAGAGTATAACCGGCCATTAGGCTTGGCGTTTGTGGACTATGAGAAAGCCTTTGATTCGATCGAGACTTGGGCTGTGCTTCAGGCCCTCCAACGGTGCCATATTGACTTTCGCTATATCGAAGTATTGAGATGTCTGTACGAGAGCGCTACTATGTCAGTCCGTGTACATGAAGAGCTTACACAACCTATTCAATTGCACCGAGGAGTGAGACAGGGAGACGTTATATCTCCGAAACTGTTCACAGTTGCGTTGGAAGATATGTTTAAGCTGCTCGATTGGAAAGGACTTGGCATCAACGTAAATGGCGAGTACATCACTCATCTTCGATTTGCCGATGATATAGTAGTCATGGCAGAATCCATGGAGGATTTAAGCACTATGCTCGAAACCCTAGACAGAGCTTCTCAACAGGTGGGTCTTAAAATGAACATGGACAAGACGAAAGTCATGTCTAATACCCATGTCGTACCTATACCGATATTAGTTGGAAGTTCTGTCCTCGAAGTTGTAGACGAATATGTGTACCTGGGACAGGTAGTCCAAATGGGTAGGTCCAATTTCGAGAAGGAGGTTTCTCGTCGAATTCAATTAGGATGGGCAGCGTTCGGGAAGTTAAGGCAGATCTTTTCGTCCAAAATACCTCAGTGTCTCAAGACGAAGGTCTTTGACCAGTGTGTGTTGCCAGTTATGACATACGGAAGCGAAACGTGGTCGCTCACCAAGGGCCTCTTGAATAGACTCAAGGTTGCTCAGCGTGCTATGGAGAGGGCTATGTTAGGTGTCTCCCTACGCGATAAAATCCGAAACGAGGATATCCGTAAGAGAACTAGGGTGACCGACATAGCCCAGAGGATTAGCAAGTTGAAGTGGCAGTGGGCAGGGCACATAGTGCGTAGAACGATGGCCGATGGGCGGAAAGGTTCTCGAGTGGCGTCCACGTAACGGAAAGCGAAGCGTAGGCCGACCCCTAATCAGATGGACGGATGATCTGGTTAAGGTGGCGGGTAGCAGATGGATGTCAACTGCAAGGGATCGGTCCGCGTGGAAATCATTAGGGGAGGCCTTCGTTCAGCAGTGGACATAATTAGGCTGTAATGATGATGATGATGATGAATATGATACTCAGTAATAAATAAATAAAAAAAAACAAATAGAGACCATAAATGTTAATTTTCAAGACAAGCCCACAAGACCCATTTTCGCGTAGCAAAAAGATGCAGTGGGATGTCAGGCACAATTTCATAAGGACTGGAATACATAATAAAAATACAATAAATATATAAAATTCAAATGTAGCGATTACAGCAAAAGCAATAAAGTCAAACATACGAGAAAAACAGGACACTGTGTAAATATTAACAGAAGCCAGGCGCTGTGAAAGCTAATACAACGCCTTTGAAGTATTGAACCGATAAATTCAAATAAAGACAGGATTCCAATAATGGGCTACGCGATACGTAGATAGTCATGCCGCAGTAACGCATGCTTGCCATTTTATTCAGATATTCGAGTACGGCAATCCCTCTGGTACTTACTCCAAATGTATGTACGTTAGCGGCGGTATTATTTAACACTAGTTGTGCCTCGCGGTATTACACGCGGTGATATTTCCCGCAGTAAAACTTAACTTAAACCCGCTTCGTTAAGTCACGTTATTACGTGACGTTACGGAACAAAATTACTTTATTTTTGCAAGTACCGCCGTAAACGCTACGTACCGCAATTTTTAAATCTGTATTGTCTCCGAAAATATTCATTTTAATAATATGCTGTAAGGGCCATATAAATCTTTATTAAATCTACAATGTATTTAGGGTATTTAATTGGATAAGGATTAATGCGGTGTTGGTTAAAATCGCATCGAAAATTAGCCATTATTTGTCGTAAAAAGGAAATGACAAGAAAAATATTGTAGAATATCCATAAGAGATAAATATTTACCATCGCGGAGTTTTCTGTAGACCTTTTTATTGTTTACAATACCCAGAGCATTATTTTAATATATCTTATAGGGTAATCTGCGTTTGCAATATAAACGGAAAAATTAAATTATTTACGACATCACATTAGAAACCTCAAAAACAACAATATTTTTCCACTATTTAATGGATTTTATTATACATATATACCTTCCTCTTGAACTTGTCCTGTAACATAAAATTGTTTTTTTCCAGAAGAAATATTTTATTTTGTATAACGAGATTTGCGGAATGCTCCTTTCAAATTTCCTTTCCCAATTTGTGAAAAATGAAGTGTTACAAATGGACAAAAAGTAGCCTTTGCCACTCTTTATCTCTTCATCTATTTCCACTCATAAAATAATTCAAAATAAAAAAACAGATAAATAAGTAAAAAGGAAATTTTAATGATTAAATACTTAATTATTCAAAATAATTTTGAAGTCGGTGTTTTATATTCAAAGGTCTTTATATAACATATAGAAATTTCCTTAGTTCGCGAGTGTACATCACCCGTGTGATGCTGAGGCGGGCATTTCTACCAGCAGGAAGTCTGAAATTCTAAGAAATCGACATAGATTTAGTATTAACGAACTACGCTTGTTATATCTATGGAAACCAAAAAGTAATACTTTGTAAAAAAACAGTAGTTTACAATTAGCAAATGTTTGTATGTCTAATTAAAATTATAACTTGATATTTTTGCGGCAATATTTTATTTAACATTATTTTACATGAAGACTAGAGGCCAATGGACCGCTGCGTCTGCAACGTCTTGATGCGGCCAAATGAATCCATTTCGTAAACGGCTACATTTCTGATGCTGATTCACAAGATTGCTGGAAAATTAAGTATGACGAAGCAAATTGGTTTTCGTTTTCAGGATCGTGAAATTAAATAGAATTCACCACAAGAAAGTAATACACGTCAAATAGATTTTAGGTATTCATTTGTGTTTGTCTTTGAATATCTATAATAATATTTTTGTATGGCTCATAACGGTCAATGAATGGAAATGAAATTGAAACGTGATCTTAAGGCTTTTGGCTTGTGTAAAAGACGCACTTTGAGAATTAATTTCTAAAAGATGAAATCATGATTACACGCTTCAAATGGCTCAGAAAAGTAATCAGCGTCTTCAAAACAAACTCTGACATCAGTTCGATTACTAATCAGTGTAAAACAAATACGCAATGACAATAAATTACTTATTCAAAAGCACTATAAAATAGTGCAACATGCATGCATATAAGCAAAGGGGGTAATGTTAAATGCACATTCTTCTCTTCAACCTATTGTAGTCCACTGCTGGACATAGGTCTCCCCCATTTTGCGCCAGACATCCCGGTCCTCCGCCTTTCTCATCCAGCTTCCACCAGCGACCTTTCGCAAGTCGTCGGTCCATCGGGCCGGAGGGCGTCCTACGCTACGCTTGCCAAGACGCGGTCTCCACTCCAGAACTCGTCTGCTCCAACGGCCATCGGTTCTGCGACATACGTGACCAGCCCACTGCCACTTCAACTTGCTGATCCGGCGGGCTACGTCGGTAACTTTGTTCTCTTACGAATTAAATCATTTCTAATCTTATCCCATTAATTAATAAATGCACATTAAATTTATTTAATATTTTTTAAATATTTATTTCTACATTAAACTTCAAATTCCAATGTTTTTTTACTATTACTGGCATAAAAAATATATATAAAGAAAGTGTGTCTATTCGTCCGTCTTTAACGGCAAACAGAAAGACGAATAGACGTCATTTTTAAGTGAATATAGTTAAAAATATGGGAGTGATATGTCTTATTTAAACTCCCCACTTCCCAAAAAGAAGAGGTGGTAATTTGTATGGAGTATTACGCAATTTTTAAAGGAGTTATTTTTTAATTTATCATTTTATAGAGAGCCAAAATTGGTATGCATACTATTTTTCACTAATAATAAATCTTGCATACATATTTTTAAAATTGGCCCCCAAAGCCCCTCTTTCAATGAGGTGGTTTTTTTTTGTTTCTCAATGTAAATTTCAAAATAAATGGAAAGTCTTACCTTTAATATTATATACAGCAGCGTAAAATAATATTCTGTTCGTGGCCAGGAAAGTGGAACTGTGTTACCCCGACTTTAACGCGAGTGAAGAATGGGCTTTTAGCTCTTAGTCATAAAACTTTTAGGATCTCGGTTTTGGGTGTTGCAGAAAGGACTTTGGAAATAAATATTATTTTTATTAAACAGGGGGCAAACGATCATACAGTTCATCTGATAGTAAGTGACACCACCGCTCATGAAAATTTGCAGGCCCTGAGGTGCTAGAATTGCGTTGCCGGCCCTTTAAAAGTGTGAACGCTCTATTTTAAAAAGGACGCCTGGCCGTGTCGTCCGGAAATGTATCCAGTGGTAGTTTATTCCACAGTTCTGTCGTACATTGAACAGAATCGGATAATTATGCGTGGCGAGAAGTACCTGGCAGATTCCGGTATCGCGAAAAGTAGTGAACTGAAATAAGAACGGTTGAAAAAAGGTACCAATTGTATGGTAATACATGTGCAAAGATCCAAAACAATCCGAAAGACAATATTTTATCATAAATGCTTGAATGTTATAAATTCAAACACAGATTCACAGACAATTCTAGAGTGGTAAATGTGTACCCCCTCTCCCCAACTCTTACTTCTTAAATAAGTGTATGATAAAATTATAAACATAAAATATACATTACCGAGTGATAGCTTATCACCGAAATTTAGTTTAACGACATTTAGTACTTTTTTATACGTCATAAACTATGTTTAATAATAAATATGTGAAAGATATTTCTATCAAATATTACTTTTACGTATTTCTTAATAAAACTAAAATACTCTTACAAAATCTTTAGTAAAAATACTTTTGTTCTCGAAAATCGTATGAAAGCACAATAATAAAATTTAATAATCTATGAGCCGTCATTGCGTTCCAATCTTTGTAAACCTGTGATCAGAAAGCAACGAACCGTAATATATTGTCAAAAAACGTCATCAATTTTATTCTAAAAGAATTTGGTTTCTCAATTGTTATCATATTTGTGCACATATTATGAGCAATATGTTAGGGAATTTCGGGCTGATTGTCCGAGAATAAAGACGATTCCGTGCTTCGTAGGATCTTAGTAGGTAGACGTTAACACCAACAAATCCGCATTGAGCCCGCGTGTTTAATTACTGCCCAATCTCCTTATAGCTGTGCTGTGTGGGAAAGCGTGTGCCCTGCAGTAAGCTGTTATAGTCATCAGCCCACACGGTATAATATTTGTATGATTGATATGTTACAATTCAATATTTCTTCAACAGCTTTTTATGATGCTAATTTTCGAATATACCTTAAAAAACGTTTTATTCATATTGAATATTGGCAAATAAAATTTTGGTTTTAAAGGGTTATAGGCCTTAGTCGTCCACGCGGGCCCAGTGCGGATTGGCAGACTTCTCGCACAACCTTGAATCGCTTCGCAGGTGTGCGCAGGTTTCCTCATGATGTTTTCCATCACCGTAAGAGGGTCGGCTATCGTACATATCGGAAATTCGAAAATACATCGGTACGAGACGGGATTCGAACATGTTCTCCCACAAATATAGAAGACTGGGTTTCAAGTATGTTTATTATGAAGTCACCAATATTCATACACCGCTTCAATAATCCCACATTTAATCAAGTTCCTGGGT
Source organism: Leucinodes orbonalis (assembly GCA_019425675.1). NCBI lineage: Eukaryota > Metazoa > Arthropoda > Insecta > Lepidoptera > Crambidae > Leucinodes > Leucinodes orbonalis. The sequence goes on from PQWD01006277.1 coordinate 130,509, forward strand.
ATTGTTACTTGTAATAAGCTCAAATAATTTTCGATAAACAGGGATTTAATTAATGGTTGCGATAATCATCGCTGCAATTATTAACTTCCGCATAAAATAATTACGGAATCTTACATTTATGATGTTTCTACCAAATATAATAATTTTCAAACCAACACTATTGTATTGTGTGTATTTAAAATTATACTCTGTTTTTGTTGAAAGTACGTATTTAATCATCATAATAACAATCAAAAGGTTTAATCAATGTCCGACTTGGCACCATTCTTCCATTTCAGCAGCGCTATGGGTATTTCCATTTTAGCATCAATTTTATCGAATGGGTAATTGGTGTAGTCCTGCCAAAAGATCGGTCGCACAGTCCTGAACCCATTGTCGAATTTGGCGAGGGCTTTCACGTCATCCTCGTCTAAAACGAAGTCGAAAATCGACGCGTTTTCTAGAACTCTGCTCTTCGTCACTGTTTTAGGAATGTTAATGATGTTTCGTTGATACTGAAACGAAACATTACGATTTATTGAATTCTATAACTACAAACAATGGCGAAATCAAGCAATAGAGGGATTTTATCACTTACTAGATATCTCAAGGTCACCTGTGTCACCGTCTTGTTGTGCTTCTTGGCAATTTCTACCATAACTGGGTTATTTAATTTTGGTTCTGGACTGTTGGGAAATGCTCGACTAGGAACCATGGTACCGAATGGAGAGTAGGCTACCACAGCGATATTTTTCGACTGACAAAAGTCTACCAGTTCTTTCTGTCCTAAATTCAAATTTATCTGAAAAATAAACAATATTTATTAGTTTCATTTTTATAAGTAATATTTGTGGTATGTAACTACTATAAAATGTGTGATATTAATCCAAAATAATAATCATCATCGCGAAGAGTGGGCCGACCCCCAACCAGATGGACGGATGACCTGGTTAGGGTGGCGGCGGGTATCAGACGGATGTCAACTGCTAGGGATCGGCCCGCGTGGACATCATTAGTGGAAGCCTTCGTTCAGCAGTGGACATATTAAGGTAGCCGGGCCGACGGGTAATTGTGTACTCCGAAGCTCGAAATCTACTTTCTATTCGGACAATTAGAGATTTAGACTGCAATTTAGCTTGTAATCTTCATTAAGTTTTTCTTATTTTGTTTAATTGTCTTTCGCTTGATTTTTGTATTATTTTCTGTGTACCTGTCCGTTAATGTATGTAAAGAAAGAAAGAGCGGTGTCTCCTGATACAGGCATGATTTGCTTAAAAGGAGACACTGGCCTATACAAATTTATGTTTGTACACTTTTAGCGAAATAAACAATTTATTTAATTTAAGAAATTGCAGTCTGAATCACCTAACTGTGAAAATCGTACTTAGTAAATTTCGCAATACCGTCTTCCCGTTGGATTCGAAACCACGACCCGCCGATCGCGATCTTAAACCGACGCTCATACAGTTGTATGTCTCTAGTTAGATCACGGAGGCACTTATATCCAAAATCATTCCATTATCATTCATGTTATTTAAAGATAAAATTTAGCCTGTTACTTGGATTGTGCGATAACAAATTAAGAAAGTAGCTCAAACAAAAACTTACTTCGACTTGGTTGACGGCCGGAACAACTTTGGAATTTGCAATTAGCCGCTTTAGTTGATCTACGTTGAAATTAGAAACCCCTATGGATTTTACCAATCCTTTTTCAAGGACAGATTCAAATCCCCGCCACGTTTCTACGAAGTCTATCTTTTCGTCGACTCCATCCTCCTATGAAAATGTTTTTTATATAGAGTCAATCAATTATTTTAAAAAAAGTAGATTGAGTTCAAGTGTTAAATTATACTATGTAGTTATAAAATGTAAAGACAGCGAGTATGATGATGTATGAGTTTTCCCCATTTGTTCATTATACTGTTTATGATTGTGCTTAAACAATATTTATTTAAGATGAAAAGAACAATAATTATACTGTGTCAGTCTAAACGAAGATCAAGGCGAGGCGGTGGGGCCATCAATGCCATTGACATTTTAATACAACTAACATTTAACTCAAATATTTAGTCGGATAATAAGATAGAAAAATATGTCGTTAGAAATAAACCACAGACTACGTGTGTTTTATTAGCTGTTTTCTCAGAATCGAATACGCTTAATCGGAATACATAAAAAAAACACAGGTCTGTGAGTTTCCCACTCATGCATTAGACTTTAAAAAAATAAAGTTAATATGGTAAGGAAATTATGAATATGTTCAATCAATACAGTCAACACCTATGAAATCAGTATTATTTCCTGTATTCGAGAACAACTTCGAACGAAAGTCATCTTTTTAATTTTCATGGTGATTCGTAACAATTTAGTAATTACTTAAATAACCCGTGTCAGTCGTGTTCGACTAAGAACCCAAAAAGGGTTTTGGTAATATCTCAATGCTTGGAAGGCGGATTGAAAAAAACAGTACCTTTAAAATGTTAGGTTTTTTTTCAGAATGGCTTTTCGTTGTTGACCATAGATGGCGTTCGCATCTTCACCGGGCAAGTGGCGGGCTCAGATAGCTCTCACCGTAAGTAATAATATAATAGTATGATAAGAAAACGTTTCCACTCGCTATCTACTAACCGTCCCTAAGCCGCCTCTTACCTCTTACTTATATGATTCGAAGTTTTTCCATTTCATACTCAACTGCCGCGTAAAAACGACATCATTATACCAACTTTTAGTAAAATTAACTTACACTGATTGACATCGGCCAATGCATTAAGACTAGATCCAAATACTCCAGATTCATTCTTCGAAGGGAGCCGCGTACTGATACCTCCACATCTTTTTCTCGATGGTGGTGATGCCAGACCTTAACACAGGAAATCAAAAAATGATATTCTTTTTATGGTAAAAAATATGTATCTAAAGTTCTGTAACGCGTTTTTATTAGCGATTTAAGCAATTTGCTTACTGTTTAAAATACACTCCTCTGTTAAAGTACGCCAGTATAGGAGATTTCTGATCGCTGTCCACTACATTAATCGACTGCTTGTTGTTGACTGCTAATGTCTTGTTGTTTAACAGTATACAGAAACTAATTATTATTATTCGTTCTGTGAGTATACTCGTATTCTGCTAAACAACAAAGCTCGGACTGGCAAATTTAGCCAGATTTTCTAAGGTCTTCACCAGAATTGGCAAAGGCACATTTTTAATAAAGCACTTTAAGATATAAATTAATCACATTATTATAAAATAACAAAAAGCTTTAAAAAAAAGGCCCATATTTCCATACAAGCAACGTGATAGGGAGGATTTTAAAGCTGAATTTCTAGCCTAGGTGTTTATGTTATTCATTAGGAGAGAAAAAATAAATATAAGGCTCTCCCTGGCTCCCTAGCTTGGGGTCCAGGAAAACCTATCAGCGAGACACAACGTGAATTGTTGGTTCACATTCGGTATTATGAGAGTTCTTAGTATAGGCACTAACTTTTTTGCTATTCTCTCTTACATAATGTATATTACCTTTGTAGTAACGAAGATTTCTTCTCGTTTGACTACCCCTTCTTGTATCTTCTGGTTGATAACTTGACCAACTTCTGGTTCAACTCTATAGAGGTGAGCGGTATCGACATGACGGTAGCCTATGTCGATAGCGTAAGACAGCGCGTCTACCAATTTTGGCAGATCTGTTAAATCAAGCTCGAACTGAAATCAAAAAATAATTAAGTCACTTATCATTTCAAGTACGCAAAAGATAATTTCGATTATCGCTTTCACAACAATCTAAGTAGTTGAAATATACAGTTCGAAGAGTGAGTTAATGACCAAGGCAGGTCGTGCATATTTCATCGGCTTTTACTCCTCAATCTCTTTATTATGCTTGTGATGATATTCAGTTTTAGAATCAAGTAGTTAGATCTATGTAGAAAGTTAGGAACTGCCCTATCCCAGGATCACGGATGTATTTTAATAGACAATTCCAACTTAGCGCCAGCTGTATGCCCATCTGGCGATTCATGCCAAAATAATTATTTATTAATGTTTCCTAACTACCTCTATGGTCTAGTGATAGTTTAGTTTTAAATCCGTAGGTTCTGGATTCTAATCCCGCGGGTCTCAAAATGAAAGTCAGATTGTGTGGTTTTTTCCCAGTATAGTCCAAGCTAAATCACCTTTGTTTTTGTTGGTCGGGATATATAGCTATTAACTTTGGATACTACTATCCAAAGTTAATAGCTATCCGTCAACTTGGTGGGAACTAATCCGCTTTGGGCCCGCGTGGTGGTTTACGGCCCTATATCCACAGGGTTTAATAATAATAATAATAATAAACTTTTATTGCACATAAAACATATTACAAGGGAAAACATGGACAGAACAAAAAGTGTACAAATAAGGCGGTCTTATTACTAAAAAGCAATTTCTTCCAGACAACCTTCAGAAGAGGATAGTTTATTAATAATGATTAATTGGGCTGTGCAAAAGTTAGAACCTAAGTTATATAAAAATAATAAAATACAATAAATATAATTTCAAAACATACATACACAAATACATACATATAAACAGTATCTACGCATATACCTCGGATGAAATATTATACACATACATTCACATAAGTGCTATCAAACTATAAGAAGAGAAAGAAAAAGAAGAGAAATTTAAAATTCCGGTGTCAAGTATGAAGTATTACGGGGGAATTAGAGACAGGAAATGTGATTTAACACGAGATTTGAAAATAGGTAAGGAGTAAGAATTTTGAATAGATACGGGAAGAGAATTCCATAATAGTATGGAGCGAACAACGAAAGATTTTGAAAAATAACTGGTGGAATGTGAAGGGACAGTAAGATGAAGTTTCCGGCAAGATCGCGAGTTCTCACTTTTAGAAGAAGGAAGAAAATTAAAGAATACCTTGAGGTAAGGTGGAGAACACGGATTGAATAAAATATTGTAAAGAAGAGAAAGAATATGTAGATCGCGTCGTCGACGAACAGTTAGCCATTTTAACTGTGCCCGATATTGAGACACATGATCGTATTTACGCAGCCCGAAAATAATGCGTATACCGAAGTTTTGGAGGCGCTCAAGCTTATTCAGAAGCGATTCACTTATGTCAGAATAGCAACAGTCCGCATAGTCCAGGATAGGCATAAGCAGAGTTTGCACAAGAGCAATTTTAGTAGGTATAGGCAGAAAGTTCCGAAGCCGAGAGAGAGAGAACTCGCTGATGCAAACATTTTCCTGCACACCTCACCGACATGTTTCTCTCAATTAAGAGAACTATCCATGAGAATACCTAGATTTTATAGGGTTATAGGCTCATAAGGGACGTTTCCTAAAGAGTATCATTTTATTTGAAAACAAACTTAAACTTAACTGTACCATAAACACTTCTTGTATGGCCAGTTATCAGTGTAATATTTTCGATAAGATAATGTCTGATCAAAAGTCTATATATAGATATATATTTGTAAGATATCATGTTGTTACGCAACATTTGAAGTAGTACAGATGTTTAAAATTTATATCATCATCATCATCATTACAGCCTAATATGTTCACTGCTAAACGAAGGCCTCCCATGATGATATCTACGCGGGCCGATCCCTAGCAGGAGACATCCATCTGCTACCCACCACCTTAACCAGGTCATCCGTCCATCCATTTGGTTGCGGGTCGACACTTCGTTTTTCGTTACGTGGACGATACTCGAGAACCTTTCCGCCCCATCGGCCATCGGTTCTACGCAGTATATTCATATTTACGTATTATAGCGTCGACATATAAATCATTTTAAATATTATTTTATCGTATAAATTTATAGTATAGTTATATTTATTAAATATAATATTTTTTTAAGCTCCGTGTCTACAGCACCGATAGCGACCGTGCGCCTACTCATCCGGGCTCACTGAAAACCGGCATAAGGGTCCGCTCATAGGGGGCCCTGGCTAATGCTGAGTGAGTCCGTTTAGTCTAGACGTCGTAGCACGCCAGATTTAATCATAATTTTTTAGTTAAATTGTATATACTTAGTTTATTTTTCACATTATTTACTTGTAATATGTGATGTTTAGATTTATAAATGCTTTCTTTCTTTCTTTCTATGTGCCCTGCCCACTGCCACTTCAACTTGCTTATCCTTTGGGCTATCTCGTTTCGGAAGGTCACGAAGGGAAACACCTAACATAGCCCTCTCCATAGCACGCTGAGCAACCTTTAGCCTGTTCAAGTGGCTTATATAAATTATATAAAAAATACAAATTTATTCAGCGTCTGTGGCTCATTTGTGTAGACTGTTGCCTTCTGTTCTTGTGGGTGCAGGTTCGAATCCCGCCAAGTACCAATAAATTTTGAATTTTCAAAATTATATTATGTACATTGACCGATGATCTTTCGGTGAAGAAAAACATCATAAGAAAATCTGCGCATGCCTACGAAGGGATACAAAGGGCGTCCGTGATGTCAGCCAATTCGCACTAGGCCCGCGTCGATGATTTAGACCTATAAACTCTACGGCTATGCTCGGTGGGGACGTATAAATTTATTCCGCTTGCCATTGGAGCTGTTTGAAATATTTTTTAATAATGGTGATTTCAGTAATAGTGTTTCTTTTTTAGTTTGTTGTAATACGAAATTATCTAATTTGGTATTCTAATAATTCCATTCTACATTTAACAGCAAACTTACGTGGTGCTTCATTCTCAAATCATTCTCCCACCCATAGCGATTTTTTCATTTGCCAGTGACATTGCACTAATATGTTACAAATCAGCGACTACGCTAGGTTCTACTAATATTTTTGTCCTAGATATAATAGCTAATTGCCGAAGTAGGCTATCAGCTTAGCTTCTAATTTATGTTAAATAGATGCATGATTTCAAAAGTAAAGACAGCGTTTTTCAAACAATTGCTTGGACGTCATTTGTTTTTGATCCTGCTACTTACGAATAATCGAAAGAAGAGGTTGGATGGAGCATTCGAGGGACCTGGAACACAAAGTGAGTTGAGGTAGTGTTCTATAAAGAAACCGGAATTCGAACTAATAAGCTGTTTCAGTGTAACTTATCTAATACAAGTGTGTCATTCATTATTAATTATCATTATATTATCTATGAACATTATAAGAAACCTTATTTGTCCATGTATTTTAAAAATCAGTGTTTAACATTCAGTCGTATACACTTGATGTAATATTGAATCCTTATTATAAAGGATTTACGTAGAAGCGTTCTCGCGATTATCGATACATAGTTAAAGCTATAGTAAAGTTGCTGGAGGCTGGATGAGAAAGCAAAGGACTAAGAATATCTGGCGCAAAATGTTGGAGATCTAGCTCCACAAGTGAACTGCGATAGGTTGAAGAAAGAGTGATCAAATTAATCCCTCAGGAATCATAAAAAAGACGCATGGATATTGCTTATTTGTGCTAGATACAGTCCCGTGAAGAATAAGTGTTTTTGCACTTTTATTTTTCGGGATGAGGTCACTGTAGCTAGTCAAATTACCGGGTATAAGAGACCTAACATTAGTTATCTCGGGTGACTGGCGCAGTGTGACAATGATGTAGAATAATAACTGTTTATCAGTTGTTGATCTCTTTCATTGCCGCTGCCATGGTCAGGCGTATCACTTACCATCAGGTGAGCGTCCTGACCATCCTGTACACTTAGTAAAATAAAAAAATAATGTACGTTTTTAAAGCCAACATCACCTTTTCGTTGAGACCAAGCCACGTTCCGAATCCCAAAGCTGGTATTTCTCGCCCATTATTGAGCTTGAAATTTGGAATGTTAACCTGCAACAAAAACAAATTATACTTCGTCATCTTAAAACTTTAAACGACAATATATCTGAACATGGAACTCGTGCGTATTTACAGCTGTAAATATCATCTGACTGTCGAGGTCATGGGCGCAATGAATTTTATAAGGTTATCTTCGAACATTATCAAACGATTCCCCACCTAGAACTAATAAATTGACTTTCACAAAATAAGCATAAATTAAAAAAGGAGTGTTTTGAATTTCTGTGTTTAGGATGAGGGCACTGGAGCCGGTTATAAGACACCAACCTAACCTTTGTCGCCTCAGGTGACGGGCACAACCTATCTACTATTATTAAATGTTTTTAACACTGCACCTGTCATGGCCAGACATATCACTTACGCACTGAGCGTTTCGTTCACTTATAATAAAAAAAGTCATATGACGGCAAAATCATTTCAAAGCCTGGCTTGTTCAACTGGCCACAGTGAAATTAATGCAAATTAAATAAAAGTCGATTATTAATTAAATAACACAAACACCGATGGTAGTGGCATTGTTATCTGATTAAAACGCAACAGAATCTTTTGTGCCATTTGGTATCGCCGACTAACCTTGGACATTATATACGTGCAGAATCACAAAAAAATACTCGCAACTGCCGGTCCCGCGTCTCGCGGTGCGACGGTGTTCGTCGTTATAAATAGACTGACTACTTACTGTCAAACATTTCGTTATTGACAACGTTTAGTCGATTATTCAATTTGTCAACCGGTAGCATCGTAACTCGCAGGAATTAAATCTTCCGAACATCGTCAAGACAGGTGGTTTAATGTTTCCATTATTTCTTTTATTCGCACTTAGTGTGACAATTTCTGACAGAAATAAATAATAAATAAATATCCGCTGACATTCACACAGCGCCATTTAGCCCCAAGTTAAGCGTAAAGCCTGTAGTATGGGTACTAAACAACGAATAAATATACTTGTATACTTTTAATGATTATTTACAATATATACAATACATATTATACATAGAAAACACCCAGACCAATACAAACAGACATGTTTGTGCACACAAATGTTTGCACTGCCCGGGGATCGAATTCGAAACACTTGGTGTAGTAGCCGCTACACCAAATAGGTCGTCAATGACTGTAAAAGGTGCCTACCTTATTATTATGTTTTAAAAGATGTATTTTTTCAGATGACTATGGCACAGGAATAATATAATAACCTATTGTTATAATGATAAGTGCAGTAGACGTAAACAAGCACGCATAGAGATATTTGCAAATACAAAAAAAAATATGTATCTTAAAGTTTAGAAGATATAATATCCAGTGTATTATACCGTCATTGAATAAAAGGTAACTATTCTCGTGTCAAAATTTCCAAACTATTAAGCACATCATTAAGAATTCATATTCTTAGTCAAGTCATCATTAGTGAAGTCATCTTTAACGCCATATTTTTGTAGGATTTTAAAATCAAACATAATCTTACATCAAAAGAATGTTTAAAGTGTTCTTGAAAGATGTCTTCGATCTTGTTGTAGATACGTTATTATTATTATTTCAATAAAATTAACAACAAATTAAAAGAATACATATTTTATTTATGTAAAAATAGCCGTTAGCTAAATTTGAGTTTTAAGACTTTACGGCTTACATTATTAGTATATTCCACAACATAATTGTTTTTATTACTTACACAATTCGTAAAATTTGCATACAATTCAACATACTCATACTACAAATGAAAAGACTAAAAGAACCACCTTTGAAGTATCCTCTTTCCAACAAAAAAGAATCATCAAAATCGGTTCATAAACGACGGAGATATCCGCGAACAAACATAAAAAAGGTTTCCCTCAATTTATCTGGTCTCCATAATCAGACCCTGACCTCCTTAAAATGGAACCACCTCTCAATATCTCGTTCTCTTTCCAACAAAAAAAATCATTTAATTCGATTAATAAATGGCGGAGTAATCGCGTAACAAACATACAAAAAAACACAAATACGGTCGAATTGAGATCCTCCTCCTTTTTAAAGTCGGTCAATAAAATAGGAGTTTTTTTTCATTTCTGTGTTTCGGGCACTGGAGCTATTAAAATTTCCGATTATAAGAGACCTTCCTAACACCTGTCGACTCGGGTGACGGGCAGGGCAGTGTTGACGGAAAATAAAGACTATCTACTGTTGTTAAATTTCTTCAATACTGTCAGGCGTATCACTTACGCACTGACCATTTCGTTCAGTTATTACATAAAAAAATTATCAAACGGCACACACATTCTAAAGCGTGTCCTGTTCAACGGGCCACATTAAATTTAATAATAATTAATGAGACATACAAGCCAATTATTAATGAAATATCACAAACACCGATGGAAGTGACATTATAATCTGAGTACAACGGAATCGATTTTGTTAATTGAAAATATCGCCGTCTAACCTTGGACATTTTACACGTGTAGAATCACGAAACTCGCACAACTGCCGGCGCCGCGTCTTGATCGGTGCAACGTGGTTCGTCGTTTTATATAGATTGATTACTGTCAATCATTTTATTATTGACAACGTTAAGTCGATTATTCAATTTATCAACTAGTAGCGTCGTAAACACAGGTGATTTAATGTTTCCATTATTTTATTTATTCGCACATAGTATGACAATTTCTGAAGACAGAAATGTACAAGGTAGGCTTATGTTTTAAAAGATATTCGTACAGATGACAGTGGCATATGAATAACGTTTTATTATAATTATATTAGACGCAAACAACCATGCATAGATATTTGCAAATACAGTAAAAATATATTTACAAATATCTATAAGTTAAAAGGATTTAATTTCAAGTATTTTATACCGTCATGGAATATTAATGAAAATTTAATCAACATGCGTAAATATTATTATAGCTTGTTGAAAATAAATTGTGATTTAAAACTTTTAATACGAGGAATAACACTAACTTTTCCAGCCTGAAGACTACATTAAGAAGGTAAATCTTTTATAGGAAGATGTATAAAGTTTTAATATAAGGTACCGCAAAATATAGAAGAGTTACCTTTACACAATACATGTTTAAAGCTAGAATAATAAAACGCCTTTCTAAAAAAGAGTACTATATTATTGACGAATATTTATGTGATAAAAATCCATGGTCTTAAACTGCTCAACTATTTCAGTGCTCATAAAATATGTGTACATTAAAATCATTGTTTAAAAAGGCTGTACTGTTGAGTTTTCTTGGGTGCAAGTAAATATATTTCTGTGTCCAGGCCAGGTGACTCCGCTCTTGTAACAACATAGTAGAAAATATTTTTTTATGATAAAAACTAGCCGTTACCTGCAACTTCACGCGCGTTAAAAGGTATTATTTTTCATCCCCCATTTTGATCCCCTTAGAGGTGGAATTTATCAAGATCCTGTCATTTAACCAAAATCCTTTAGGGAATGTCTACGTCATAGTAACTTTATGCATGCGAATCGGGACAAAAAAGCGACATTGTTTATACTATGTAGTAATCACAGATTTCCCAATATAGGAGATGGGGCAAGCCGCGTATAAAGTGCGACAAATGTAAGCTCAACGAGCATACACTGGCTGCCAGTTTACGCTCTGTGAGACGAGCCAAGACGCACGAATATTAGAAGAAATTACCGTTTTTTTTAAATGCCATTGTGCAATTGTAACATGCCATCATCGCAATGATTCAGTAAATTTACCAAGAAATATAACTTTTCACAGGTAAGAACCGAAAAGAAATTGCGACACTGGGACTGCCTATAAACTTGGCGGCTTGTCCAGTCTAATTGTATATTCGGATGTCTGTGTAGTAATAGTTCAAAAAACAACAAAATTTAATTCAATGTAGAACTCGTATAGAATTGGTTTATTGCTATGATAGTTGTGAAAATCATTATAAATTTTTCGCCAGGCACTCAGCTCTCCTCATCTAGCCCCCACCAACGACCTTTTGCAAGTCGTAAGTCCATTGTGGCGGTGGATGTCCTATGCTATGCTTGCCAAGACGCTATCTCATCACCATTACCCGACAGATCCAACGGCCGTGGGTCCTGCAACAAAAGCGACTAGGCTACTCTCACTTCATCTTGATAATCAGCCGAGCCGGTAGCTGAAATCATATCACGAATAACATCATTTTTACTATATCCCCAAGATAGACCGCAACCTATACTATCAACATTTGCTGTTCAGAAGTATCTACACTTAAGACATATGAATTGACACTGCAGTCGAGCCATTACCGACGCTTTAGCGTAACCGCCAAAAATAATATCTTACAGGAGGAGATTTTATTTGAATATTTTTGCACACAGATGTGCTATTAAGTTAAAAATGTATAATTTATCATTATTTATACGGATAGTTGTAGTTGGCCGATGGTAACAGAAAAAGAAGCGTAGGCCGATCCTTAACCAGATGGACGGATGACCTGGTTAACGTGGCGGGTAGCAGATGGATGTCAACTGCTAGGGATCGGCCCGCGTGGAAATCATTAGGGAGGCCTTCGTTCAGCAGTGGACATATTAGACTGAATGATGATGATGTTGATGATACGCTATAGTAAAGAATTATCAAAAATATTAAGTTTAAAGGCTTTTTATGGCGCATGCGATATTTATGCTGTCTTAATCCAATGATTATTTAGTACAATTAGGCGTTTGACAAGTCACTTACGATAAAAAAGTGCATTGTAAGAGATACTTATTAAGCAGCTGTCCATAATAATAAATTAATAAATACATATTTATAGGCAATTTTAATGAAAAAAAAGCGTATGTACTTATATTATCCATTTAGTATATCGAGATCAATCAAATAGTAAAATTATATGTATGCATCAAAGAAACGAATCCTGCTTGTCCGAGTCACCTTTATCTGTTTCAGCTAAAACGTCTTGTATTGCTCCATCATGCTTCATATTCATCTGAATGGTATCTGTAAGGTATGACATTTTTGTAACAAACATGTCATACTTTATAACATAGATAACATTTTTTTGTATTTAGCAGCTGAGATTTTATAAAGGTAAAGGTCATTTTTAGACTTTTGCACGATTTGCTCTGGACCTGTTGATTTTTCGTTTCCCAGAATCTTCAAAAAATCCGTATTGAAATGTTACAACCGGATTATTTTTTTTAATATGCACCACCCTGAATGAATTAATTTTAATTTGAAATTTAGCTGGCAATAAAGCTTGGGAAAATTACTTCCAATCCATGAAATCTCCTTTATTTAAAACGTTTACAATATAGCGTGTAGGGTCGTATATAGCATTAGTTATCATGGTTGGCCACTCAGAAGGAGCCCATTCTGTTTTATTACGAACAAAACCATCAATGCTATCACAGGCATCACAGGCATCATTGTGTGTCCTGGTAAAGGATACGTTACATTTATTTCTGAAATTGTTGTTGAGGTTTTTAAGAAATAAATTAACATGGCTACCATAGCACGGTTACTATTTTGACCAGCGCAGCTGTATGAGTATAGACTGATAACAGTCTTTCAGTGCATACAAACAGCCCGACTCGGCTGCCATCAAAAGATGGACTAGATGCCCAAAGGCACGTATATAAGTAAACATAGCTCGTCCTTCAACGTCTGTCGGCTAATCCACTTTAAGCGTTCAGACCACAGATTTCCCAATACAGGAGATGGGACAAGCCGCGTTTTTAAGTGCGACAAATGTAAGCTCAACGAGCATACACTGGCTTCCAGTTTACGTTCTGTGAGACCAGTCAAGACGCACGAATATTAGAAGAAATTACCAGTTTTTTCCCAAAATGCCATCCTGTGCAATTGTAACATGCCATCATCGCAAAGAATCAGTAAATTTACCAAGAAATATAATAACTTTGCACAGGTAAGAACCAAAAAGAAATTGCGACACTGGGACTGCCTATAAACTAGGCGGCTTGTCCAGTCCAATTGTATATTCGGATGTCTGTGGTTCAGACCATCCGCCGAGTTTACTCGATGAAAGAGGAAAGGCCAGAACTACCGAACCAAAACACTTATTCAGCTGGTGGCAACTTCCAATTAGCATAGTTGTTTGTTATGTATTTGTTATCTTTTCGATATAATAAAACAAAGCCGAGTAAAAATAAATGAGCACGTAAGTAATTAATATTCACATTAAAAAATTTTGCTACAATGCGCCGACCATTATTGACATATTTTTTTTTGTCGAAAGCGAGTTTTGAGCGAGGAAATCAAAGGGACTAGCCAACTAGCTATTAAAAAAATATTATCCGTGTTTAACCTCGGGCGAGTCCGACTCGTACTTGGCCAATTTTATCTTATTGAGATAAAAACAAACTGTAGGTATACTTATAGATACTTAGCTTTGTTAGTCAATTACAATTTTATGAACGAAACAATTTAGTTAAAAAATAAATAAAATAAAATAAAAGAGTTACTCTCTTTTTTTACCGGATTCTCTTTGAATTTAATTAAATTTTTCTACAGGCCCAAATTTTTTTATTTTGGTACAAACGGGTTGTGCGCTTTGGATCTCGGATACTCGTGGGCGACAATACTCGCGGTTTTACCGTTGTGCCATCGGTACACTGACAAAAGGACTTTGAAGGTGTGTTGTTTCTCGGCGTTAGAATATATAAAAATAATATTAAATAAGATGTAAAACAAGTATTTCGTATGGGAAACAAACATAAATATTATCATGTTTATTTTGCTGTCTGATTGTATAAAATCTGAATATACTGATTGTATAAAATCAGTATATTCTTGGACAGCAAATTTGCATTCGATGTTTTGCACTTCATTTCTTAACTATTTTTATGATTGTTAAAAATCTAATTAAACTATTTGCTTTTAAATAAATATTTTCCAATGTTCATAGTGTATTTGATTTGTTAAAATAATAAAATACATAATCGCAAATATATACAATATGAAAAATAATCAGAACTACAAAAAATAGAAAAAAGAAAAAAATATCTCGTGGGGACGTATTTGAAATCCTGCACGCGGGCAGCCCTACAGCGAGTTAACACCTTGTGAGGCTGTAGACGGGCTGAGTCACAATAGTGCTACTTATTATTATCGTGGCGCTGCGATAGATTATGTTACCCCACATAGCACTTCGCACCCGGCGAATACTAATACGGGTGACATTGAAGATAAAAGCCTGTCTGTCTATGAAGCGATCCGAGCACATCAGCCTTTTGATAAATTGCCCAAATAATAAATCCCTTCACGCGCCTGGGATATGTTACACATTTACAAGGATGAATTGAAATTGTACGGCAATAAGATTCATATGAACTGGGAAAAAAGGGAATTTGAAAAAATAGTGATATTATATTTTACTAGCTGTATCCCGTCGTATTACCCATGGTATTACTTAGATATTTTCCTAAAAAAATGAATAATAGAGTCATTAATTTTAAGTTACAAAGTGTACAACAGGACAGGACGCTCACCTGATCGCAAGTGATACGCCTCACTAAGACAGAACAGCATTGAAGGAGACCAAAACTGATGGACAGTTATTATTGTCCATCAATGCCGCACTGCGCCCTTCACCTGAGACAACAGGTCTCTAAGACCCGGTAATTTTACTAGCTACAGTGCCCTCATCCCGAATCATAAAAGTGCAAAATAATCCTAATTCACAGGACGATATCTGGCACTGTGGTGGTATCTACCTAAACGACAAGGGTAGACCGAGTCTACCATCAAGTAAATTATTCATTTATTCGTTTCAATAATTATTATGAAGAAATATATGACAACAGATATTAATAAAAACGTATTGTTTCTCGCTCTCTTCAACATGTTGCAGTCCTCTTGGACGCAGGTCTCCCCCATTTTGCGCCAGGTATCCCGGTCCTCCGATTTCCTCATTAATAAAGTTGTTTATCCGAATGATTATGAGTTTTAATCATTAGTACCCATAAACAAATATATGAAAACAGATATTAATAAAATCTTATTTTATAATTGCTGATGTTTAATTTTTAATTATTATAGTTTTGAATATTTTAGTTTTTTTTATTAAGAATGATCATTATGAATTTAAATGGTATTTGAAATATTTTCAGACTTCCGACGATAGGATTTTAAACGTTGTGAAAGGAAATGCGCCCTCCATTTTCGACTAAGCTCTGAAGGAGTTACTGATACTGTTAAAGAGGACTGTATCAGTATCAGTGAACTATCGTATGACTAGACGCTATAGTTAAATTCATCTGTACCATGAGAAAAAATATCCAACAGTTCCTTTTCAGTGTTAAGTGGTCAAATTTCTCTACGTGCTTTGATGCAAAAATCCGTAATAATTTGCTTCATATTAAAATGTCAAAATTCTTACTGCTATTACCAGGAATTAATGAAACACGTTATGAATTTTCGAGCTCCGGTAATTGCATTTTCACATGTAGGTACACAGTCAAAGTAAGAAGATTGATCACGACAAATATAAATATAAAATATTTGATTTATTCGTTGACTGAAAAAAGTTATTATTCATAATTATAGTAAGGTATGTTCTACTGATGATAGAATTGAGTGGAATATAATGGTGGAAATATATTTAAAGTGAAAGTGGTAGAAGGAAATGTGATCATTAATGTGCAGTTCCAACAAATAAGGCGAATTAGTTTACTTAGTGCTCCTCACATAGTTAAGAATAACTTACATTCGTCGTCGTTGGTAAAATGTCCTCTTGAAGTATGCCAAAAAAAGCGCATACTTGGTATTTAAAACCGTGAGTGGTTGATGTCTTTCTAGGGTACATTAATGGTAAAGAGCGAATGCGAGTATATCAAGCAGGGGAGCACTTGCAGTTAAGTTTGGACGTAGCGAATGCTTTGGATAGGGTTTGGCATAAAGCAATCATTTCTAAGCTTTCTTCCTGAGAGTCCATAAAAATAGGTACTATCGCATATATAGTTTTATAATATTGTGTCCTAAGCTACAGAAACATAAAAGTTACATATTTGTGTAAGGCGTGTGTGAAGCAAACATGTGGGTTTATTGATTGATTGATGTATAGAAGCCAACATTTTCGGTCGTAGAAAAAGAATTTGCGTTTATTATAAGAATAACTATTCCAAGGTTGTGAGCCCAAATTTTCATATAAAGATTTTGTTAGATATTGGGAAATGAACAATTGAATTATTGTATAAAAAGGATTGAATAATTGATATTTTCCTGCTTTATAGAAGTCAGAATTTGGTAAGAAATTATTAAGAGGTATTTTTTTACAAACAAATATAAATCCAGCCTCCATAAATCCTCCTCCAACCTTCCGTCCGTTGTCGGTCCACCGGGCCGGAGCTGAGGGCGTCCCGTCGCTACGCTTGCTAAGACGCAGTCTCCACTCCAGAACTCGTCTCTGCAACGGCCATCGGTTCTACGACATATGTAACCCTAAGAGACACCCCGAGAATCATCACCATCAGCTCATTATATTTCCCCACCAAGGGGCACGAGCCTACCCGTATAGGGTGATTAGGCCTTAGTCGTCCACGCGGGCCCAGTGCTGATTGGACGACTTCACGCACAATCTTTGAATCACTTCGCAGGCATATGTGAAGGTTTCCTCACGATGTTTTCCTTCACCGTAAGAGCGTCGGACAACGTACATATAATTTCGAAAATTCGAAAACACATTGGTACGTGGCAGGATTTGAACCACAGTCCTCCCGGTAGGAGGGCAACAGTCCACAGCATTGCGCCACCGATCCGAGAATAGCTCGCTCCATTGCGCGTTGAGTGACTTTGAACTTGTTAACCAATCCTGCAGTCAGTGTCCATTATTCGCAAACCATTTTACACATTTACATAAGGTTTTACTGGCACATCTTATAATTTACCATAGTTCCAGCGAGTGTATTTAACAATAATAATTCTAATTAGTTCAACGGGTAGGTAACAAATGTGATTTGAAATTTCGGACGTTGAAATATTATCAAATAAAATAAGGAAATGTATGATGAAACTCAATTTTGTTACTTAGTAGGTAAGTCATCAGATAATCAGTTCAAAGAAATAACAAATGTTCCATGAAAGTAGCTTCGTCGACGCACTAATACTATTAGACCCAGTCTGTATCCATAAGTTATCTTCTTTTGATTGAATATTGGCCGGTATAATAAAAAATAATACAGAACAAATTACTAAAGTATAAAGTAAACAAGCGATCTGATCTCAGTGCGAAAAATGTCACTATACATATCTCTTCTCTCTTCAACCTATTGCAGTCCACTGCTGGACATAGGTCTCCCCCATTTTGCGCCAGACATCCCGGTCCTCCGCCTTTCTCATCTAGCTTCCACCAGCGACCTTTCGCAAGTCGTCGGTCCATCGGGCCGAAGGGCGTCCTACGCTACGCTTGCCAAGACCCGGTCTCCACTCCAGAACTCGTCTGCTCCAACGGCCATCGGTTCTGCGACATACTAGGTGGTAGACTCGATACTGAGTCGTCTAGGTAGGTACCACCGCAGTGCCAGATATCGTCCCGTGAAACAAGAGTGTTATGCACTTTTGTGTTTCGGGATAAGGGCACTGTAGCTAGTGAAATTACTGGGTATAAGATACCTAACATCTGTTGTCTCGGCTGACGGGCGCAGTGCGGCATTGATGGAGGATGATAACTGTATATCAGTTGTTAGTCTCCTTTAATGCCGCTCTGTTATGGTCTGGGGTATCACTTACCATCAGGTGAGCGTCTAGACCGTCCTATACACTTATAACATAAAAAATAAAATAAAAACATACGTGACCAGCCCACTGCCACTTCAACTTGCTGATCCGGCGGGCTATGTCGGTAACTTTAATTCTGTTACGGATTAAATCATTTCTGATCTTATCCCTAAGAGAGACTCCAAGCATAGCTCGCTCCATTGCGCGTTGAGTAACTTTGAACTTGTGAACCAATCCCGCAGTCAGTGTCCGTGTCTCAGCTGCGTATGTTAGCACGGGTAGGACGCATTGCTCAAAGACTTTTGTCTTTAAGCATTACGGAATAGTTGACGTTAGGACATGACGTAGCTTACCGAATGCCGCCCAGCCCAACTGAATCCTTCTTCTAGCCTCCCTTTCGAAGTTATGCCGGCCAAGTTCGATGGTTTGGCCCAGGTAGATATACTCCTGCACAACCTCGAGACGGACCCCATCGACGCATATCGGTTGTGGTATGACACGACTGTTGAACAAGACTTTCGTCTTGTCCAAATTCATGCCAAGCCCAACTCGTTGGGAAGATTCATTAAGGCTGTTCAGCATCTCCGCAATAAATATAAATTGTGCAAATTAAAAGTGTTCTATAAATAGGTGAACGGTTATGTATCATAGGTGAGGAGCAGACATAAAGTTAATAGTATAGTATGGGACTGTAGCTAGTAAAATTACCAGGTATGAGAGACCTACGATTAACATCTGTTGTCTCGGGTGACGAGCGCAGTGCGGCATTGATGAATAATAATGTTTTCAGTTGTTCGTCTCAATCAATGCCGCTCTGTCATGGTCAGGCGTATCACTTACCATCAGGTAAGCGACCTGGCCGTTCTGTAATCTGTACACTTGGTAACAAAAAAAACATCTATGGGGAGATTATTCCGTAACCCACCAAGTGGGCCCAATGCGGAATGGTGGGTGTTAACGACTACCATCCCAAGATTTTTGGTACGACCAACGGCTTAACGTGCCCTCCGAAGCAATGAATTATCTTTCTTTTATGACAATCAGATGATTTAGTCTGCAATAACCTCACGAAACTTGGAAAATCGTTGTAAGTGACGTTTCCCCGCGAGGTTTGAACCTGTGCGTTTTATACCTCCTTCGAAAAAAAAAGCCGCGTAAGTGTCACGCGGCCGAACGATATGCTCACTAGACCAGAAAGACACTTTTATCATCATCATCACATCATCAGCCTTTAACGCCCCACTGCAGGGACAAGGCCTACTAACCACGCGGGCCCAATGCAGATTAGGAGATGGATGACAGATGAATCATACTAAAATATGTATTAAATGATAAACATCAATATTATATGCTCCACATCAAGCTATGATATAGAATCTCAAGGGTAGATTTTATTATTGCCGTATTCACTTAAGGCAACTTGACAAGTTCAAAGCTCGGACAACCATTGCAATGTATTAACTTTATACGCACACTTATAGCTCTAGCTAGAATCAGCATCGTCAGCTCATTATATGTCCCCACCGAGGGGGACGAGCCTACCCATATAGGGTGTATAGGCCTTAGTCGTCCACGCGGGCCCAGTGCGGATTAGCCGACTTCACACACAACCTTTGAATTACTTTGCAGTCGTGCGCAGGTATCCTCATGATTTTTCCTTAGATTTAGATACATACATATAATATCGAAAATTTGAAATTACATTGGTACGTGGCGGGATATGAAACAGCGTGTAGCGCCCTCCCGATCGGAAGGCAACAATCCACACCGTTGAGCCATCGACGCTTAGGACATGTTATTACGTTATTAACGATGTTGTAAGCTTTCTTGGAAACAGTAGTAAACCTATTAAATATTACATGTTATGAAAAGCACTGCGATCTGTTCTCTGCGTATTTTATCCTATAGATTTAGCTATTTGTCTTAGTAAATCAACGAAAACTGAGGGTAGTGCCCTCGTCTATCGAATGAGCACACCAATCGATTGGGAGATGGGTTACTTATAAATATCATAGTAAACGAGTACACCCATGTATAGGACAGCAAGAATACGCCTAATTTATCAATGGACTGAAAGGTCAAAAATTAAAACTGTGGCGATAAACAGAATGATCCATTTTTTATATATAATTTTAAACACGTGCGTACGTGTTTAAAATTATATATAAAAAAAATGGTCTTGTTAACTAAGTGCGAATGCAACTTTCATTGTTCAGGATGCATCTCAAGCGAGTAAAATTACTTTAGACGTAAAACACTTAGGCGTTCTAATCTTAAGTTACCGTGTTGCTAAAATACTTAATTTACTGTTGACATCGGCGGACCTTCCACCGTAATATAATAATGGTTCCAAAAAGGTTTGTAGGAGACCAGTAAATCGACGCACACCCTTTTCGAAGACAAATAGTGTTCAAATAACTCTTCACAACGCGTGGCTTGGGTTTAACCCTAAAGGTGCGACTATGCTAAACAATTGTGTGAATAATTTAATTTTATGTGGTCTGCATACGATGTTTTTTCAACGGTATAGCTCGCAATTAAGAGTTGTTGCGGCAACTATATACATTTTAAATGACCGTCAAATTGAGGTCTACACTAAATATTCCAATCAGAATATCTAATAAGCAATGGTTTTGTCTTTATATTATCATCATCATTATAAACTCGAGTTTGTTGCGAACGTTAGCCATCATGTTGTACCCCATTCATTTTAATATATCTATATGTCTATAGCCTTTATATTTTTTTAGAAACCCATAGGTACCAATTGACATAGACATTAGGACCGGGATATCAGGCGCAAAATGGGGGAGACTTATGTCCAGCAGTGAACTGCGATAGGTTGAAGAGCGAGAGAGAGGTACCAATTGATACATTGATCAAAATTTTTGTTCATAAATATACTGCAAATCTTCTGTAACACAATTATTCAAAAGTAAAGCGATAATCGTATAAAATGCGACCACAATAAAACCTGTAAAGAATTATCACTGTAACCTCGCCTTTACTCACTATGTCAGCCCTACAAAAGTCAATAATGCCCTATTTCTTGGACCGTTAAAGTTCAATTAACGTATCCCATGGAGCGTGGAATGAAATATAAAAATGGACCATCCGCAGCACCCGTAAAGTTCACAACAATAAGTATTTTACGATAGCCTGTCCATTAGACCAGGTTGTGGGAAGTGCTGAGAAAACTAATCACTTTTAATGGTTTCGAGTTTAATTTAAAAGTAGTTCGATATAACAACGACTATCGTGAAATTATGCATGCTATGGATATTTTATGAATATTTTTATTCGTTGCTCGCCAGCAGTTAAAGTCACTCTTTTTAAAGCTTATTGCACTTCTTTTTATGCAAGTAGTATGTGGACTAGTTATACTCAGAGGTCATACAACGCCCTGCGCATACAATACAATAATGCCTTCAGGGCATTGATGGGGCTGCCGCGATACTGCAGTGCCTCTAGCATGTTCGCGTACGCAGGAGTCGACAGTTTCCCGGCCATACTGCGCAAAAAAGCCGGCTCACTTTTAAGGCGAGTGCGCGGTAGCCGCAACAATGTGCTCAAGGCCATCGCTGATAGTGGGGACTGTCCATTTATCAAGCACATGTGTGATATCACTAGGTCTTGTTTAGTTATTAGGTACTAATATTTGGATATAAGGTTTCAATGTACTACTAGTTTCAACATTGATTTGGTTCTGATAATTTTTTTTTATGGAGGTTAGCTGGTAGAGAATAATAGACATTAAGCTCGTTTGTGTGCTGTTGTATTATGATGCATAAATTATAAAATAAATTGCCTCATGGTTTTACTATATATGGACTTATGATTATTTATGAGATTTGTTTTTTAATGTGAAAATTTTCATTTCAACAATAAAACTTTTGAATTTTTTAATTAGATTTTATTTTTCTTTTAGTTTTGGTAAAGGTATGATAGTTTAAATCTGTCAGTAGAAATTGGAACTAAATTAAAAATTGATAAACTTTATTAGACTCACTTATAATCCGCCGCAACAATCAATCAATCAAATATAAGCTATTAACCTCCTACTGCAGGGCATAGGCGTTTCCAGGCCGCATGGCTTTCGAATTTGGATTATAATTTACCAAAAGAGCTTAAAAAGATTTTTTCATAATGCTGATATCATGACATGCCCATCTAGCTCCTGCGAACTGTGAACAAGGATCATTATCATCAGCTCATTAAACGTCCCCCCCCGAGGAACACGATCCTGCCCGTATAGGGTGTTTAGGCTTTAGTAGTCCACACGGGCCCAGTGCGGGTTGGACAACTTCACGCACAACCTTTGAATCTCTTCGCAGGCGTGCGCAGGTTTTCTCACGATGTTTATCCTTCACCGTAATAGCGTCGGATAACGTACATATAATTTCGGAAATTCGAAAACACATTGGTATGTGGCGGGATTTGAACCTCAGTCCTCCTGGTAGGAGGGCAACAGTCCATACCATTGAGCCACCGACACTCTTGAACAAGGATATTGTCTTTATATAAGAATATATTATTACACCTATAATGATTTGGCTATGGTTCGTATAGTGTCCGACACACTTTTTACACTAAGTTTTTATAATGCAAGATTTGCACAGATGTTAGAGACATGCTTTTTATTGTCATATAGTGAACGGAACGGTCATCTCGCTCACCTGGAGGTAAATGATACGCTTGACCATGCCAGATGCAATGTTGCCGAAAATCACAAGCAGTAGCACTGTCCTGCGCCCCGTTACCAGAAAGGAATGATATTAGATCTCTTATAGGTACCCGGTAATTTTAAAAGCTGCAGTGCCCTCGTCCTGTAACACAGAAGTGCAAAACACTCGTGTTTCACGGGACGATATCTGGAATTCTGACACACAATATCTTGGATTAACTGTTTCAAGGCAACTTACGACTTAATCATGTTTGAGTCGTAAAGTATTTTCATTAGGCCTGAATACCCAATATTCCGCCAAAAGTTTCTCACCGAATAAGTAAGTACGATCGGATTGGTAAACGTTAACACCGTTAACACCTCGTTTGTTTAAATAAGGCCTACGTATGAAGATAGGAGTCACTCCCAATACTCTCAATAGACAAAGTTTCGAGAGACAAAGTTTGACAAAAGGCGAACTTTTCCAAACATAGACTTAAAACGGGTCATTATTGTTAATGTTTTTACAATCGCACGTGCCATTGACCAAATTGTGGGAAACACGTCAAAACGTAAAACTAAAAAGAAGAAGCACATGAATATTTTTTGCCTGATATTATTTACCTCAAGCGTATTGTTTCGAGCTAAACGTAAGAATGCCACTCGTTGACATAAATACATTTGATAAATCAAAACTCGGCTTAATTTTCCACTGATTTATTTCGATAATAATTACACTTATTTCTACACTGCTTAATCTTCACTCGACCGTATCGTAACAAAGAATTACTACTAATTGTGAACGCTTGGTCTCAACGGACTTTTCTCCTTCAGTTGAGCCTCCCACCTTAACAATTTTATTCAATAGAATGTATCAATAAAACTATTTTAATTATTGAATCATCACATCACATACATGAATGTATATATTTACGAAGTATATAGTTTAAAGTTAGTACACGTCAGCTTAGAATGAATTTTGCGATAGGGTTGGATTAAGGAGGTCGAAAGTCTCTTGCATATTTAGGGATTATGGGTTGTTTGTTACTCAGACGATAGCTAAGGAATAAATGTGTATAGGTAGGGCTAAACAAAGGGTCCTCGCATTTTATTATTAACAAATTCCGTAATGTGATTATTTCACTGTCTTACATTATGAAGTTTATTACATAAATATCCAAATAGGTTGGCAGGGTCTCCGAAAACCTTCTGTTATACATAATGCAAATTCGGTTGCGGAGTCTGTAAAAGGAAGTTTTCCCAAAATTTGCATTGCAAATTATTACAAATAAGTTTTCATAATGGCTACTTTGGTATTTCTGTTAATGGACTCCGCGATGGTTAGTTTATCAGAACCTTTCACTTTAACAAATCTCTAAGAAAAGTCCACTTTATAAATGTGCACCTTTTATGTGAATATTCATTGTATAGAAAGTAATTTGTCGATGGAAAAGCTGAAATTTAGACGTTGACGTTAAAATAAATACTTGTACATGAGGTAAACTGTTTATGCCGGCATATATTACAACAACTTGGTGATGGAATCAAGACACAAACCAATAACACGGATTTAACTATGTATATAATAATAGCAGTCCTTTAAAATAACACCGTAAATTTAAAATAAATATCTTACGGCAACATTTTTTCTCCCATAAGACACCAGTTAATAAAAAAGGTATCCATAATTAAGTCTTTTATGCTTAAAATAGTATTTCTGCAGACGAAGTAATTAATTTAATTCCTTTCCAAACTTTGAGGCACAAAAAAAAAAAAGTTCATTTGGAATATCAGCATTCATTTTTATCTTTTCATAGCCTATATATAATTCAAAAGGAATACCATTGCAAAAACGTATAAAAAAAGTGAAATAATTAATGAAGTAAATGTGTATGTACATATAAAAATATTCTTTCTTTCTTTCTGTCTTTCTTTCTTATGCACATTCTGTGGTTCTTATTATATGAATTTATAAATAGCGGTGCAATATTTAATGACTCGAGAATATTAAATCTTGAACGGATTAATTATAGAAGTATAAGTACGTTATCTATATAACAATTAGTGAATGATGTGTTATTAAACAATAAAGGTACAAAAAGGAACATTTTGTATGGTGAACAATTTATGAAGTTCTTTAAAATAAACATAAAAATAAAAACCGTGCCTCTTTCTCTATTTAAGTCTGTGCCAAAATAACATGCTTTCCGTCTTATGACAAGTGTGGAAAAATTATTATGAAATCAATCGTTTCAGAAAATTCATCGCACATTCAGAGTTAGTTAAATTATTTTAAACTTTATGTTCACTAGAACCATAGCTCGCTAATTCTAAATCTATGAATAATCCTATCAATATTTTTGCTCGTTATGCTCTAAACAGAGCTGGCGTTCATTTATGAGTATATTTTTGTTATTGTACAAATAATCGTTAATTTTTATTTTTATATCACTTTGGAATTTCCTACGTAACAATGAATGGCTGAGAATTTTGCAAGCGCCTGGAGCAAATAATAACGTAATTTGACGCCCTTGTGTAAAAACGGTTATGTTAACGGCAGGCGTTATCTACCCCTAGACTTGTACGGAGGAAAATTCCATCATGTTTCATTTTGGGGGCCGAGATGCGAACAACAAAAGTACACTTAATTTCCAACAACTTGAAGCGAGTTTACGACGCTTAGCTAAAATGAAAAATTGCTTTCTTTAACTTCGTCCTACTGCCTTCGTACATTAATGAGTGTTCGAATTTGGTTTTAAATATCGGTAAAACAACTGTCGGGATTATTATTTTCATTTGAAATAATAACTTGAAAAATCAGAATGTACCTCATTTTTCCATTATTGGGCCAAAGGAAGGTATGGTTCGAGCAGGTAGGAACCTACATTTCAGACTCGGCTCTGGTGTGACTCGGTACGTGAGTTGTTCTTTACTCGCTCAATCAAGACTATCTGGATAAATTTATTCGAGATACTGGATTAATTAATATTCCATAATGATTATAAAATGGCCTAGTGTTTTTATAATTACTAAGCAAATCATACCTATTTTAAGTACAGAAATCAAAAAGTCCAAAATTCATTGTCGTGTTCCTACCAATTTTACTACAAATAGAAGCATTGTTATAAGAATCCAAATAAAAAAGTAATAAAGTTAGATGCCACCGCAAAAATAATTTATGTCAAAGTCCGTCTTCAAAGGTCTTCAAATTTGAAATATTATATAATGTTAGTAAATCAGATTTGAGTTTGAGTCAGGGGTTATCTTTTTTGATGCCTGTCATTTTAAATGTAAACATTGTTTCATTACAATAAATAAATATATTGTCTTTAATTTAATAAGCAAGTTTTATTTTTGATCTGAATCCAGTCAGTATAATAATAATAATAAGTCGCGAGTTGGTGCAGTTTGTCTGCGCAGAAAGCGGTGTACACCTCTCGACACCCCTAGCCGCCTGTGCCGTGTTGCGTCCCAGGCATTACGCCGCATGTGGATGCCCATCTAGCTGGTGGCAAGTCACCGTCTGCCTTAATTTTCAAGATTGAGACATTTGATTTGGCAGGCGCTCCGCTGTCTCAATCAATAGCCCAGAAACTAGACCAGCAATTACCCTATCCATAGCCCTAATTTATTTTTTCTTTCCATATTTGCAATAGTCCTTGCACCAAGCGGGTGCTCGCTCTGTGTGTACTTCCATAGTGCAGGCAGAGCGAGCGGCCGCTCGGTGTACACATCACAACTCATTATTCTGTCTCACAAAGCCTCTACGTGTTGGACCAATGTCCCCACGCAAGCTTCAAAGGACCGGTCTATGAACCGTGAACTCCTAACAGAGACTACAAATAATAATAATAAAATTCATTTATTTGTCTTTCAAATTATTCTACATAAAATACAAATTATAAAGATGAAAAAAAAAATCATAGTAAAATATATTAAAAGTTTTTTTTTCTAATCAAAGTACAATAAAATAAATTTATCAAAGTACAATCAATCAGAATATAATAATAAATTGATCAAAATAAAACAAGTTTTATCAAAAAAAAAAATTTCATCGAACAATGAATTAAAATCACTCAAAATGAAATAAAACTAATCAAAATTTAATAAGTTAAAAAATACAATTGATCAGAATATTGAAATTATTAAATTTAAAGACAAAACGGTGTATGACTCAGTGACTGTAGTTGATCCACAACCCCTGCTATTCTGTCATACCCTTTTTCAATAGTATAAGTTCAATTGTTGTAATCGAGCAGATATTTAAAAAAACAAAAACACTAAGGAACTCCAGCAACACAACATATCATTTAAATATTACCTTGAGCGAAACCATGGATTGCCTCTCAAAGAGCCACCTTCGACATGTTTTGTGAAACGTCGATAGCGATTGGCTGATCTTTGCACAATTGGAGGCGGTAAGTCATTCCAACCCTCTATCCCTCAAAGTATTAACGCTCTTTTTTATTAAAATTTTATTATATAAATACACAGAACATTATCAAAAGATAATGAATTTATCTCTTCAACCTATAGAAGTCCACTGCTGGACATGTCTCCCCCATTTTGCGCCAGATTTCCCTGTGCTCAACTATTCTTAACCAGCCTCCACCAGCGATTCTTTGCAAGTCGTCGGTCTTTTCGATCGGAGGGCGTCCTACACTACGCTTGCAAAGACGCGGTCTCCACTCCAGGAACTCGTCTGCTACAACGGCCATCGGTTCAGCGCCAGCTCACTGCCAGTTCAACTTGCTGATGCGGCCGGCTATGTCTGTAACTTGAGTTCTCTTACGGATTATATTATTACTGGTATTTATACCTAAAAGAGAACCCGAACACAGCTCGCTCCATTGCGCGTTGAGTGACTTTGAACTTGTAAACCAATCCCGCAGTGAGTGTCTATCTCAGCTGCGTATGTTAACACGGGGAGGGCGCATCATAGATATAGGATATACTAGCGCGCTAATTCTAAATCTATGGGGCGCATTGCTAAAAGACTCCTCTTTAAGAATTGCGGAATCTTTGACTTGAAGTCGGTAGGACTTGACGTATCTTGCCGAATGAAGTTAAAGAATTTCAAACCAGCTCCCGAATTCCTTAAAATTTTATTTTCTGGGCTTTAAACGAACATATTATCTTTTATAATGTTCATTATTCAATACGTATGAAATGTATTTTTTTTAACAAGCTCATCTTACATACTTTCATACTTTGACGCTCTCTTTATTTAAAAAAAAAACAATGTTATGTTAATTTTTCACTTTATTTCTCCCAAAACCTTTCGAGTAAAAAACATACATTCTCCAGTTATCAGCTTGATGTAAGTAGTTATGACCACATGTAATGAGAGCACTGAGGACATATGAAGTAGTCAATGTCAACGTTACTCCTAAGATCCAGTTGCTATCCATCCAACTCCTCGAGGTCAATGTAAGCAATACGATAAACGCAACGAGAAGGATATTCGTAACGTTATGACTTTTTTCTTTCACTACTGGCGTAACATCTCTCAGTGTCTCCATGATTCTCGCTTTCAGTGTCTTGTAGAAACCATTCTCGTGAAATGTGAAAGGGTAATTTCGAGGCACCATCGTTTTTCTAACGAAGTATTTAGGCAGTAGTCCTTCTGCGATGCCTTTGAGGTGATGCGTCTCAAATGCTTCTGTTATGTCGGTGCCCTGAAAATTTCAGCTTAATTTAATTCAGGAGATTCATATTTTAAATGCGTATTCAACACTTGTTAATTATTAAATTTTGTTTAATACAATATTGAAATCACAAGACTTGAGTGAATCTAAGTCAAAAGGGAGAACTCTCGGGTATAAATTAATTTATAATGTTACTCGTGTGGGAACTTAAGTTACCAACATTGCCCGCCGCATCCACAAGTTGAATAGTTGACCGATCATGAATATTGCAATACCGGCCGTTAAACAGAATTACACCGCTTTCTGTCGGTGGACTGATTATTTCGATTTTGAAAGTCACTGATGGAGGCTGAGTAAAAAACATAAATCTGGTGTAAATAGGAAAATAAGTAACAAGTTCAGCGCAGTTCGATAGGTAGAACTTAAAAGTATACATATTATAAAGAATATTTCAATACCTTAATATTGCGCATTTCCGAGATATCTGCTTTTACAAATGTCGTGTAAACAGATTTTGTTTTTAAGCTGTTCAATATTTTTTTGTCTGAAGTTTGCAACTGCATAATAAGCACTTGTCTACCACCAAGTGAGGCATTTCCATAGCTAACTTATTTTATTAAGCAAAAAGAATGCTGTGTATTTTTCTACATTAAATAGATTTGTATTATTGATAATGGGACTTATTTATAAAATTCAATGATTTTATTATTATTATTATATTTTCATCTTAAAAATCATAATGTAATCTTGTCTTAATGTAAGTGGTATTGTTTTTTATTGTAATTTGCTTATTGGTCCATGTAATGTTGACTGAAATGAATGTTTTTTTAACTGTTACACCTATAGAATAGATAGGTAATTCAAACTTCAATAACAATATTTTCTATATATAAATAAATACCTGATAATAAATAGAAAAGGTTTATTTTATTTTATGATTTGTCAAGGCAATCATTTCGATTGGTACATGATCGTAGTTAGAGTGAAGCTGGCCCATAACGGAAGCAGAAGAAGACTTTGAAGAAAACCAATTACTCTGTCTCACTTCCAGTGCCTTTTCTCGAAATAGTTCTGTCTCTAATTTATTTTACGTTACAAATCTTGCGGTGTGGTGGCACCTTGACGATTCAGTATCGAGCACACCACATATTAAATAATTAATTTATTAGGACAACCAACAAGATAAACACTGGTAAAAGCAACAATAAATTAGAGACAAACTTAAAGCTAAGCGTCACCTTACTTATAGGTTGCCACGGCATGCAATGTGGACTATAGTATTAAAAATAAACAATTTAAAAATGTATAAATTTTAAAAAATGGATTGAGGTACAATTTGTAAATTCAGCGAATCAATCAAATACACTGAATGAATATATTAATGTATCAAGTTCAAGGCGTCAAGCACTGCAGTCAAAAGACTGCAATACTTGACGTCTGAATTTTTGAGGCTTATATGAAAATATGTCGATGTCACATTCTTTACTGAGCTTATTGTATTGACGCTGTAGCCTATGCATGGTGGCGTGATGACTTACATAGCTCCTACTACTCTTTACAAAGAAAGGCACGTACCTTCCGGCTCGCGCTAATCTATACGGTACATTAAACTGTATAGATCGTAAAAGAGAGGAACAGTTTCTAGTGCCGTTAATTATTTTGTATCATCATCATCATCAGCTCATTAAACGTCCCCACCGAGGGGCACGAGCCTACCCGTATAGGGTGATTAGGCCATAGTCGTCCACGCGGGCTCAGTGCGGATTGGACGACTTCACACACAACCTTTGAATCTCTTAGCAGGCGTGCATGAAGGTTTCCTCACGATGTTTTCCTTCACCGTAAGAGCATCGGATAACGTATATATATTTTCCAAAATTCGAAAACACATTGGTACGTGTCGGGATTTGAACCTCAGCCCTCCCGGTAGGAAGGCGACAGTCCACACCATGAAGCCACCGACGCTCTATAAGAGGGCAGTTCTTTTGCCTTATAAGTCTGATATGAAAGATGCCACAAGAATCGCTTCTGGACACGCTCTATACGTTTAATATGAACGTCGTAGTGGGGGGACCAGACCTGCTCCCTATACTCGACTACGCTGACTCTTGTTTTCTTGATATAACGGAGGAACTTTTAAACAGGCTTGAGCGTTTGCAAAATTTATGCATTCGCTTTATTTTTTGTCTTCGCAAATTCCATCATGTCTCTGAGTACCGTAGCACTCTAAGGTGGCTTCCTATTCGGCAGCGCCGAAGCTATCGGATTCTTGTGTTATTATTCAACATTTTGAAGAATCCTTTGTACCCGAGCTACCTGAGGGAGCGCTTTACATATCTTTCCTCGTCTGGACGTATACATCGTTCTTACTATTATTTGTCTCTAAAAATTCCTAAGAGTACTTCCAATATGTACAGTGATTCCTTTACAGTTGAGGCTGCGAGACTTTGGAACAAGCTTCCTTGTGTTTTACGTGGGTGTCCAACTGTTGGTTCCTTTAAAAAGAAATTAAAAAAAAATCCTGTTACGTAAAGTAGAATTGGAGTGAGCTCTTTAATGTATGATTTCCTTTTAAAGTTAAATTTGTTATGATATTTATTTCAGTATGTTGTTAGATTACACACATCATATGTATTTATATATGTATATATATGTGTATTGTAGTGTTTATATTTGATTGTATTGTGTTTATGTATTAATATTTACGTATATAATATATTCAAATATATTAGTATATTTATTTATATGTGTGTACATGTACTTATATATATATCTTAATCTCGTGTGTTAGCATTAGTGTATATTGTGCATGGTTAATTTCGTCTACCGCTCTAATTGGCTAACATTTTAGTTTTCTTTTATATTATTTGGTCTGCTGGAAGAAATCTCTTTTTAGAGATAAGCCTACCTGTACTTATTGTTCTTTTTTTTACTTTTAAGTTGTCAACCTTTGTTCAAAATAAATAAATAAATAAAAAATAATTAATATTAATATTTTATTCGAATGCAATGATTTTCAATCATTAAGTATAACAAATATTTCATGATAACCAATACAGTATTTGAAGTAAGAACTAAGAAACTTCTAAATATATAGTTCGACAAGTCTGATTATACCTAAGTCTATCGACACAAGCGTTGCCACTATTAACATCGACCAATAATAGAGCAGTGTAGTATTTGTAGAAGCGTATAATTAAACGCTCTTCTGAGATTTGTAAGAACTTTTAGTATCTTGCGAAAGGATATTCGTAAATTAATAAATTTACCACGAGACGTTTCAAATTATTAAATTTACGAAAATGTGGGCGTAAAATAATAAAATTTATCTCTAGCAGAATCCTGCGAAAAGTTATAAATGTCCAAGCAAATAAATCAATTTCCGATTCTTATTATTATCCGATGACATATATAAAGTATGGATTCTATGTCTACATCTGAAAGGCCGTCATTTAGAAGTTTAAAACAAGAAAGTTTATTCTCAATATGCCAGATACCAGCGTTTGTGGAAAATTTTACGGTAAACATGCAAAAGTTTGCAATCGAGCTTTGTGGTAGCGAAGCCTCGGGCCAAAGCTTTTTGCCAACAGAATTTTACACCAGTTCTGCAAACCCTAATAGAAAACCACTGACAAGGATTCAAAAAACATATATAAATATGCTCAAAAAAAATATTAACTATATAATTATAATAATTTATCGAACCCATGTATGAAGCAAATGTGCAATGACTTCTACCTAAACTAACCACACC
This sequence comes from Leucinodes orbonalis, assembly GCA_019425675.1. Lineage (NCBI taxonomy): Eukaryota > Metazoa > Arthropoda > Insecta > Lepidoptera > Crambidae > Leucinodes > Leucinodes orbonalis. Next base: position 163,027 of record PQWD01006277.1, read on the forward strand.
TTCTTAATACTACTTATATTGGTCGTCTCATATCAAAGTATGTCCTTTAAAATATTTTTGTTTCTATTTCGGCAAAAAATGTGTCTATTTATTGAAATGTTCTCTCAAAATATTTATTAACTCTGCCTTTACAATGACAAACAAGTCATAACCTACGTTTATGACCTCAGCGGATACAAAAACGATTTCTTGTATATTAGAATTAAAGGAGTTGACAAAAAAGGTAACATAAATAAATTTATACACAATTTAACATTACACACACATCAAAACCTTGGGAACATGCAGAACCTGGATAATATACAGATATAGTTGCCTCGATTTTAATAATCCTAGTAATGCTACTTTATTCGTATTAATAAATCAAGACACACATACTAATAAGTTTACCATGAAAATCTTAGCTGCACTTTTTCGGTATCAAGAGGACTACTTTTTCGAGACTATCCTTAACTACTATTTAAATAATATATGGCAAAGATATCCCAAAATTTAGAGGTAATGTTTACCATTTAGTAGATCATATAGAGCATCGGCGGCTCATTGATGTGAACTATTGCTTTCTGATCTGGAGGGTGCAGGTACAAATCCCGCCACGTACACATAAAGCATTTACATTATTTTCGGAACTATATCTTCGCTTATACGACGCTCTTACGGTGAAGGAAAACGCCTACGAAGTGATTCAAGTGTGAAGTCGGCCAATCCGCACTGGGCTCGCGTGGACGACTAAGGCCTATACACAACCTTTTATGAGTAGGCTCGTACTCCTCGGAACGTTTAATAAGCTAATGATTATAAGTAGCACCTACATTCAATATTAAACCATTCGTTCAGTTTCCGAGTAGATTTAAGTTTGTTTAAGACAATTCATTCTACTACACAATTACTATTAACATTAAAGTTGTACCAGAATACAAAATTAATAATTCGATTGTATAGTGTCGTAATATCATGTGCATCTAAAGTAAATTAGCGAAATTAACGTTATTCTGTAAAATGTGAGTAGTTTTGTTGCAAGGTACTCCTACAAGGACCGACCAACTCGCATTGAACTATGGTCAATAATCTAAAATCCCTCAATGATTAGAATTGTTTAAGGTTTAAGTCTAGAAGGATTAATGGTCATGTGTCATTGTAAAGGGTTGGGTACAATGTGTTTCGGGAAGAGGGATTAGCAATGTGTCGCAACAAGCGATTGGATCTTTTATAATATGTTCCGAATGGTATACACACACAAATTGCAATTTATCCCAAATTTAAGTTATATTTTGATTTATTCATTATTTTTAACTTCTATGAGTGAGATGAAAACGGACATTTTCATTCCGGGTTTAATCGTGTAGGAAAATACCCACCTCGCACGTTGTCAATCTTCATCATCATCAACTCATTAAACGTCCCCACTGAGGGGCAAGAGCCTACTTATATAGGGTGATAAGGCCTTATTCTTCACGCGAGCCTAGTGCGGATTAGTCGACTTCACGCACAACCTTTGAATCTCTTCGCAGGCGTGCGAAGGTTTCTTCACGATGTTTTCCTTCACCGTAGGAGCATCGGATAAAGTTTTAGGCTCATTTAACAGGACCTTTATAAACGATCACGTATTGTTCATCATCATCAGCTCATGAAACGTCCCCACCGAGGGGCACGAGCCTACCCGTATAGGGTGATTAGGCCTTAGTCGTCCACGCGGGCCCAGTGCGGATTGGACAACTTCACACACAACCTTCGAATCTCTTCGCAGGCGTGCAAGAAGGTTTCCTCACGATGTTTTCCTTCACCGTATGAGCGTCGGATAACGTACTTATATTTTCGAAATTCGAAAATACATTGGTACGTGTCGGGATTTGAACCACAGCCCTCCCGGTAGCAAGGCGACAGTCCACACCACTGAGCCACCGACACTCGACACGTATTGTTACCGTGAATCATTTTTGTCAACACACTCTAATCAAAGTTTCAGTCTGATCAGTTTTGGACAAAAATGTCTCTCCACCGTGAAGAAACCTGCACACGCCTGCGAAGAGATTCATTAGTTATGAGTGAAGTCAACCAATCCGCACTGGGCCCTCGTAGACGACTAAGTCCTATACACCCCATACCAGTATGCTCGTGCCCCCCGGGGGGGACGTAGATCGAATGATGTTTACTTCCCGAACGCTGCTATACTAATTTAATTGTACCTCATGAAAGTTGTAATCTGGTATCGGTACATTAATTTACAATTAGCAAATATTTTATAGAGCGTCAGTGGCTCAGTGGTGTGGACTGTCGCCTTCCTACCGGGAGGGCTGAGGTTCAAATCCCGCACGAACCAATGTATTTTCGATTTTTGAAAATATATGTACGTTATCCGACGCTCTTACGGTGAAGGAAAACATCGTGAGGAAACCTTCATGCACGCCTGCGAAGAGATTCGAAGGTTGTGTGTGAAGTCGTCCAAACCGCACTGGGCCCGCGTAGACGACTAAGGCCTAATCACCCTATACGGGTAGGCTCGTGCCCCTCGGTGGGGACGTTTAATGAGCTGATGATGATGATGATGAAATATTTTGCAGGGCCCTTGCAAAGTGTTACGTGATCAATGCACCTACAGGTTTACTTATTTAACACCAATACAATGCCATGTGACTAGCAAATAATAAATTCCAATGGCTACACCCTATCTTATAAAGTTATCTTATTGATAAAACATACAGCTACCTGAGGTGCTATAGATTAGCAAAACACATATATTTAAGGCAAGGGGTCAAGATACTGTTGACGACTTTGTAGACGTATTTTGTTTGTATTATTTTTGGTAAACTTGAATGTTAATTTAATGATTGTTTATTACGATATTTTAAATAAGTATCATCAAAAGAATTTGCACTAATCCATACTTTTTCCTATTACCGCATGTGTACTAAAACATTCAAGATATTTATTAATTACTGTAGACTGCAAAGTCTGCGATTCGATTCGAAAAATAACTTTCATTTGATAAAAAAATCTTCACCTCAAACTCAAAAAAGCTTTATTCAAAACAATCTTTTAAAATTTGTATTATTATATTTATTTTTTGACTCGACCACCAGTTCCGATAAAGTTGGATCTTCGAGATGAGTAAGCCGGAAACTCGATAGTCACTCTTTTTTAACATAAGATAAAAAAAAAGAAAAGATAGAACGGCAGCGAATGCAAAACCCTGATATTATTGATTATAATGTAGAAATTTGTTGAAATAATTGTCGGTAGAGTTAGGGCGTAGGATTCATATTCAAGAAGCTTGGCTCACATAAGTTCAGATGATATCAAGACAAACCTGTGTGGTCGTTTTGGCATCATTTTACATGAATGTTTTAGTGGGATCCACCTTGACATCCTTATATCACAAGAAGGCGATTGCAGATTATTTTCGGATCTCTGGTGATTTAGATGACAAATGCTTACCATCAGTTAGAACACCATTTACGTGATTGCTACTCTAAAAAACTACCGGTACGCATTCGAGGCGATTAAAAGATTTTGAACAATACCTTAGTCACTGATATCCACCTAGGCCCTCCAGGATGCTTGGCTACAAAGTCGGAGAAGTCGTACAAGCTGTCATGTATTCTCCACAATCCCTCCGCACCGTCTTGTATATACTTCCCGGCCATCCATTGTTGGACTGTCCTTGGATCCATGTCCCGATTCAGTGGATATTTAAGTTTTGGAAAACTGACTTGTTGTTTATTTGTATCCATGTTTGGTGCCATTTCTGAAACAATGTAACTGCGACAAATATAAGCTATGATGTAAAAAGTATACAGAATATCATTGGCTTTAAGGTTAATTCGGAAGGGACCTATTAATTCTTCTCATTTTAAAATGCGCCGATGATATTTTTATTGTATATCAACACGGATGTATCATCCATTATGCCAATTGTCAAACGAATATCTAATAAGTTTATACCAATTTAGCATCTCTACCAACAATCAAGACATAATAATTAGTCCTCGATGTCATCTGTCAAATGTCAAACATACATACATTCACTACTGTTAAACAATAAAGACACGATTGGCGCATTTTAAAATTAGGGGATTTGGTATCATGGGCGTAATTTTGACCTAGCACAAACAATGACAAATATCAACAATGACGACAAAATAGAAACAATACTGTTTAAAAAAATTTTACTCCGTGTTGTTTAGTGATCAAGTACTTTGTTTCTCTCTTCAATCTTTTGCGGTCCACTGTTCATCATATGGTCTTTCCTATTGTGCGCGAGATATCTTGACGCTCCGTTTGAAATTAATGACTTTTCCGTAAATTGTCGGTACGTTGTTTAGGTGGATGATTTCCTACGCTTGCCAAGATATGCATCAATAAAATACTTTATTACCTTTATAATCATGTTTTTTCGTAACAAACTAGTTATTGAGTAAACAAGTAATGAAGCGATTAGTTAATTAAACGAACATGATTGAATTTAGCTACAAACTGAACAACACACTTTTTTGTTTGTAGCACACATTCGACGTGAAAATCTACTTGATATAATCTAGCTAATTAGATATTTTATCATTCACGTGAATGACGTCAGAAAAATTATAACTCTGTAAACAGTTCAATTAAAAACTCAGGGCTAACGGCAGTTATACTAGGAATTTAGCGATCCACGTTTAATGTTTGTGGTTGCTTCACTTCAAGTTCTGCGTGCGATCCCCGGGCAGTACAAACATTTCTGTTTCTATTGGTCTGTTGGTCTATTGGTCTGATGTTTTTATAACATTCGAGCGTCATGGCTCATTGATGTGAACTGTTGCCTTCTGATCAGGAGGGTGTAGGTTCAAACACAGCCATTTACTAATGTTTTTCGTATTTTTGAAATTATATATATACATTTATCCAACGCTCCTACGGTGAAGAAAGAAAGAAAGAAAGAAAGAAAAAACATTTATTGGCCACAAGGAACACAAGTAATAAAATATAAATAAGAAAAACATACAAAATAAACATAAAACAGATCCCAGTGGCCAATCAGGTACAAGCCTCAGCAAACGCTGCAGTAGTTTGACCCGCTGCAGCATTGATATTCTGGCTGTACCTGTGGCAAGTGAGTGGGATAGAAGAAAAAAGTAAACAATAATACAACATTAACTTAATATATATAAACATTCAACGCATTAAAAAAAGACTAACCAAACGAATAACAGAATAAATATAATGTCAACTCACTAAAATTTTAACACATTTTAATTCTAGAACAAAAATTCATAAAAACCAAAGACAATAGTAAGGAAAAAAGAAACTGAGACGGAAAAAGAAACAGCACTGACATGACGAAAATTTAATTAAGTGAAGGAAAATATCGTGAGGAAACCTGCGTACGCCTGTGAAGATATTCAAAGGTTGGGCGTGAAGTCGGCCGATCCGCACCAGGCCTGTGTGGACGACTAAGGCCACAGATTTAAGAATATACAATCTGAAATCTGTGACTAAGGCCTATACGCCCTTAACGTGTAGGGTCGTGCCTCTTAGTGGGAATGATGCTGAGGATTTACAAAAAAAAGTATATAAATATGTTTATCCGTTATTGGGTACTTAACAACGGATAAACATACTTATATACTACAAGATTATCGCTTAAAGTGGGGCTAGATGGCGCTGCGTATCAGTCAAAATTTATTTATTTATATGTGTGATTCGTTTGTGCTGATAATGATCTGTTTCTTACAACGATGTTATTTGTTGCGCAGTTTTTGTCGAGTGTACGTCAATACGTTACAATCCAAAAGGCTGTTTAGCTATTTCGTGAACCTTATTGCAACAGAACAGAGTTCAGTTTTCAAGGATTTACTTGAACATTTTAACTGGACTTTTTTGCTAAATGAACTTTAGTACGTCAATTTTGTAGGTATTAAATATGAGAAACTTCCTCCATGGTCACATGGTCCATTCCTGACCAGTTCAGCTTCTGACCAGGAGGTCGTGGGATCGAATCGCGAGGCGGAACATCACTAAGCGATTTTTTCTAGATTACTTCGTATATGTCGAAAGAATTTCATTTGTCACTATACCAAATCTTATTAAAATGCGTTTAGCCGTTTTGACATGAAAGCGTAACGAATCTCTCGCATTCATGTATTAGTATGGATAAACATACTATAATACTACACTACACTTACTTTAATACTCTTTATGAATGACTAAAAAAATTTTTGTATCTCATCATCATCAGCCTATAACGGCCAATTGAAGGGCATAATCCTTCCCGCACAGAATAGCTAAGAGAATATTGGGCCGTAACCCACCACTTGACCCCAATGCTGATTGATGGGTGTTAACGACTACCATCCAAGAAAAGTATTTTTTTTTGGGGCCAATCAGGTGATTTAACTGCAATGTCCTAACCAAATGGAAAATCCACATAAAGTGATGTTCCACGCGGTATTCGAACCCACGAGCTCCGGTTCACGTATCTAAGCGGAACGCTGTACCCATTAGACCAGGAAGGCAACTTTATATATTACATATATTATATACCAAAAAGGTTTTTTAGTAAATCTCTGGAAATTTGAGAGAATTGTTTTTCGGGTCAATAACGGAACGGACTTTTAATATACTTATAGAAAGAAAGAAAGAAAACATACTTAGAATGATTATTGAGTTTCTTTTCTAAATCAGCCCATAATAACTGCACAGTACTCATAAAACTGTCATTGGCCGGTCATTGAATCGAGATCGTCCTTAAATAACTGAAGCAATATAAAAGATAATAAAACGATTTCAAATACCAGAATCGAAATTCACCGACATGATTTATTGGTAATTTACATTACATTGATGTGCATAGCAAAAAAACCAGCGTATCAACAAGAACAATGTTATTGTTAATGTTCCAACTAGGTAGTGGGAGAATTATAAATACGCTGCATTTTATTTATTTAGGACAGCCAAAAAAAACACCATACAATTATAAACTTAAATCTATAAAACATAACTGTAGTGTTGCCTTAGTTAACGGCTGCCACGGCATGGACAACTAAAGTTAGTTAGTTTTTTTGAAATATAAATCATGAAACGTTCCTGCAATATTTCCAGGCATTTTACTAAAAGTCGTATTCAACAATCAGACGTCAACATATATGAAAAGTCAAGGTCCCGTATACAATTATAAAGTCATCTGTCAGTCATTGTTCATGACGTGTATAATAAGAAAAGGAAATCCCTATCACGAAGTGGTGGTTCATTACAAGTAATATATAACTTTGTTACTTTTTGCAATGTACCTTGTCCACAATAATTCCGAGTTCCAAAAATAAATATACACAGTGCAAAAACAATAAGAAACAGAACAAAATATTAGCTTTGAAATTCTACAATTACAACCATTACCCATTGCTGGACTAAAGCTTCCCAATGACTTCGAACCCGGTGCATTATACATGCAACTGAGTTAAAAATTGGTCACGCAACTTAACATAATAATGGTATCTTAAATACTCACTTGATTATTTCTATGGGACTCAACCCCACAAACAAAAACAAAAGGTTTAATATACCAATGCTAGAAAAATCTATTTCTATTGGATCACGATGATCTGGTAAAATTAATAATATCTGAAATGCAAACTACTCTTAGTATTTTAGAGAGTTATTGTTGTCATAACTGGCTAACAACTTTGAGTAGTAGAAACACTATAAAGTTAATTCCAACCAATGAATTGCCAACTATTTTGTCCTGGCAATAACACACTTTACGGAAAGTCGTTGACGATAATTTAAAAGGTACAGGGTAAAGGCTATTTCTTCCGGGTGAATTCTGAAGGTCATCGAGTAATAAAGACTCAGCGCCGATTTATAAATAAAACGCGACAAACAAAATACCACTGTAATGTAGGTCGGTTACAAAAATAATATAAAATATTACACACAGGTCAAGTATCTATTTTATAAAATAAAATACTATTGATAATTTTTTATGACTATCGGCTTTTTCTAAGACAACATTTTGAAGATTCATTTAAGTAAAACTGCACACATATGACAGGCAGACAACTTGTGTGTAAATCTAAAATCAGCTCTTCATTTGAAAAGATGTCAACTATTTACGGAGAATATGCGTGTAGGTATTAATGAGTAAGTAACTTAGTTCACTTGAATTATTTTCCTGTTTCCAATTGCATAGAATTTATTAATTATAGCAATTATCTTTGCTTAATTGGAACGCCTGTTAGTTAACTCAATGACGTGATAATGAAAATAACAAAGGTATTTTTTCACGGGTGTTAGGGCAATTGTTTAATTGAAATTTAGCCACAGGCGCACCTAACCGTAAAAGACATACTTTTCTCCGAAAATATATTGTAAACGCAAAAAATATATGAAACCAATATTAACCGTTATATTCTTTATAAAAAATTGTAGAACAAATGGTCTCGCACTGCGTTTAACCCTCGCCGATAAGATACGAAACTTATTTAGTGTTAGAAACATATTTTGATAATACGAGTACAACACTTCAATACACTTTTTAGTATATACGAAGATTAATTTTTCCTCAAGTAATGTTCTTAACTACTGAAATACTTTTTTATAAAGATTTTGAATTGGTTATGCCCATTTTTCATTTTTTTAAAATGATTTATTATAAATAATGCTAGAGATATATCAACAATCTACACAGTTACAAAAAAAGTTAAAGCACGATAGAAAAGTTAGTTTTAATTGAAGTCTGTGTATAAGTAAGTGTCCGTAAGGTATCAGTTTACAAAACCACTCCAAAAAATCGACCCATTATTTACTTACCTAGATGGTAATAAAATTTGGAATAAAAATTCACTCGTTTCGACACAATTTATGTTGTTGTTATACACCTTAGAATTAGAAAGTTTGCATTTTTACAAATTTCTCCAAAAGACTCGTGCGCACAACCGGTTCGCTCGCGTTATATAAACAAACTGCGTGCGCCGCAATCGGCTTTAATGATAACTTATTTTATTCATTTTAATTCAGGCCCTGTCGATACAAGTATTATTGTATTACACTGACGAATCGATTGCGTACAAAGTTCAAATAGAAATGAGTATTATTAAATACTTAATATAATGTTTGTTGTGTTCAATGTATTGGGACAAAATTTTATAAAGTGAAAGAGGTGTGCACTATTAATGGAATATGTACTTAAAACGGTAATACTTCCTTGGTAAATTAGATCATTTGCAATGTGAGAGTTTTTAAAAGTGTAAAATATTTATTTATTTTTCGTATTATAAGTAAATGTAATTATTTGAATTATAGGCTCGGCAACTTTAATAATATTTTTCATATCATATTTTTTCTTTAAACTAATAAATATTTCAGTGGTATTAAATTCAAAATACAAACATCCTGGCAATTTGAGCAGGTTTTAAACTCTGCTTTGGTAGTCAAAAATTATGTTCACGAGGCAAAATAACAGCCTTATAAATACAATTGCATTATGTTACTCTATAAATCCCATCACGCCATAAAAAAATAATTTGTCATTTTCATTGTTAAATCAAGTAAAATTGGTACTTGATGAAATGACGCTGAAGTTATCTGATAAAAATCCTTTAAATGCTTCCGAGTGTAGATGAAAAGATTTGTTAAGTATTATTTATATGCCACGACATAATATTATCGAATCAAACCTTAATTAAACGCATAAATCTGACAGCTGAAGTAGGCGCTATGGTCAAGTACTTCTGAAAACTTAGATAAACAATAAAACTGTTTATCGAAGCCAGAAAACAAATATTTTCGACAACTTATTGACACTACCGGTCAAAATAGCAATTTTACTGAGTTATACGGCGACTTTTGAAAGTTACCTTCTTCAAAACTTAGAGAGTTGTCTGAAAGAGAACTGTCAAACAATAAAGCAAGTTTTGCAGGCGTATTGAATATTCCGTGAGAATTCATGCTTACATATCGAGTTCTGGCGGGGATTGATAGTTGCGAGACACTTTTGGAAAACGAATAAGTTATTTTAACTTGGAGTTGGCAAATAGATTACTCAAGTGGGATATCAAAAAGCATATTTATTAAGGCGGAAGAATCGACGTATAAAAAAATACAGAGAGATTCACCTGGTCTGTCTTTGGTTTTGAGAATTAATTTTCTGATATTTATGGTAATTAATTTAAATGTTTTAAACTTTAAACACGTAATCATATCGTTCATCTAACAAATAATTTCTATTTGATCACTTCTGCACCATTACTACGCAAGCCATGTTATTTTCAGTTTTTTTTCTCGGCTCTGTTAACTTGTGCGAGCCAAATGTCTTAATTGTACATACAAAAACGGGCCGAATTCCAAAACATCTTTGTTATCAGCGAGACTCCGTCCATATTTATCCACGAAAAAATAAGTGCTTATCCACAATCTAACTTAGATTATATTAAATTTAATTGAAACTAATAATAATAATCGCAACTGGTGGCATTACCTTTGGACACGGATCATGCAGTCAGTCTCTACTAGGCAGCTTGTTGAGCTGATGATGTATGGCGCGTAGTTCGATCACGTCGCTCCAGGGAAATTTCTGGTCTTCTCCTTTCGCGAGCGAATTGAACCACAAAAGGAGTAGATTTCTAACTCTCATTTTCCTTTATTGGTCGGCTGGAGAGTTCTTCTTTTTTGTCGCTAAACTCTTGGCAGAGTGGGGGTGAAGTTCAGCTTAATATTCGTCGCCATTCTTCTCGTACCGAAGCTTTCCTAGTACATTCGTGAAGTGGGCCATTTAGAGCAGACTTCACCTGATCCGTCCAGCGCATTGGTGCTCTACGGCGCGCACTCATTCCATCGATTAGGAAACAGTTACTAGAGCTGAAAGCTTGGGCGTGGAAGTATCCGGTGTTATTCTCAATATTTGTTCGGACCGTATTTCATAAATCAGAAAAAGAACTTTTTTTTTATTTATCTTAATATTGTTTGCAAAATAAAAACGAGATAAACAAACAACAATAAAAAACAAATGTAGCGAGACGCGTTTAGTCCACTCTTGTCCCTTTAAAGTGTAGGTACTCTTCATAGCGCGGTGATTTTTTTTTCAAACTATAAAAACACCCGAGTCTGCAGATCCATTTCCCCCTGCCACCCCGTTCAGGCGATCATAATGGAGCCTATGTATCTGAGGTAGTATAATGGCAGGCGTCCGCAGTTTCCCATAGCCCAGATATCAAGCTCATTAAAATCCCATCCCAGAGTTTTAGTTCCATAATTTTGCGATAGCCTAGAAGGTAAACATTATGTGAGGACGTCTGCCGCGTACACCTCATAGAAATAATATCAACCTTTCGAAAAAGGACATTTGGGTTAGTTTTGGCTCCACGCTTGCCTTCCAAAGTACCGGAAAAATATTTAACGCATGAACCTAAGAACTTAGAAACTTTTTTTTTATTGAACAGGCGACAAACGAGCATACGGTTCACCTGATGGTAAGTGACACGCCGCCCATAAACATTTGCAAGACCTCAGGTCCAAGAAATGCGTTGCCGGCCCTTTAAATGTGTGTACGCTCTTTTTTTGAAGGTCGTATCGCTCTGGAAATGTATCCAGTGGAAGTTCATTCCACAGTTTTGTCGTTTTGCATTTTTTTTTAAATATAAATTCATACTTAAATCGTTTCAATCAGAAAAATCATATCAATCAGCAAAAAATACATTTTGCGTAGGTATTGTAAGAACGCTTACACAAATATAGGATCGCGGAGTGGAGCTCAACTGCAATTAAAGCGCTTGCCATGCATCCAGTCATACATACTAATCCGATTTTTTTCAAAGTAGAATCCCAGCATTTGAAAATGATAGCATAAACATAAACATTGACGCTGCAATGACGATTGTTCGGTGTATAGAATATTTCCTATTCGCATTATTTTAATGATTGTGCAATGGTTCCAACCTCGCTAGAATAAATTACTTAAAAATTG
>PQWD01006277.1:177702-195252 GCA_019425675.1 Leucinodes orbonalis
CGAGCGGTGTACATTTATAGTTCCATATCGTCCTGACTCGGACACAAGATCTGGCGTCAACATCTAGCCGATATTCTATTACCATTCCAGTAGTGGCGATATGCTACACAGCCCACAACAAACTTCTGAAGAAACATCCATTTAATTTGCTGCTGTAAAGGAGACAAATAGCGTACAATGCTTTCCTTTTAGGCGCTCTGTTCCAATATCTACTGAAGAACTTCCACAATAGAGCTTCTGTTGTTTTGTTTACAATTTACGCATTCCGTGTATAAGGAGCTCGACAAAGAGATATTGATTTAATTTGAGTTTTTTACTAAAATGCCTGGTTTATTCATTACTTTGGCAAAAAATGCTCAATTTAATCTTATAAAATTTGCACTCTTATGCTAGATTTAAGGTACCTTTAATTTATTCGCGATTTCAAGTGGAGGCAGTTTCTAGGCAAGTGTAGTATTCCATTTGCACTATTTCATTGTCAAATATTAATCAAATTTGAAAACCGGAAGCTAGCTACGTCGACAGCGATGTCGACAGATGTCACGGAGTCTTCTGGGGACGGGTTTTAGACAAGCAGGACATGACATAAGGTGCTTGTTTTTACTGTTTCAGTGGGTATTTTAGCAGTCAGGTTTTAGTTTATATTGATTTTTTTATTGTGTGCTCCCCATAGCCACGCACTGAATTCCTTAGCCTGCAGGGGCTTTTTATTTATTTTCATCGTGACCGATGATTCAAACAGCGTTAATGAACAAGCTAACATTACATGAGTGCAGCGCTCGATCCTAGCTTGCACATTACACACACGTACGCTCTTTAGATAGTCATAACGAGATAATTGCTTAGTAAGAAATAAGTTACTTCAACTCGAACTGTGAACTTTCCACCATAATTCTGCAAGGCACATAACTATAACATACCCATATACTTATACGAGTACAAGAGCGAAATACTACTCCCCGATTAATCATGAAGTCTCAGAAACTATAACACTTGCTGACTCGAAATTTGTCAGGTACGGTGAGTTCCGTTTAGAGTGGATTTTACGAAACTCCGCCCTTGGTGGGTAAACACATATTCATACATATCTACAACCCAGCAAGGATGCTGGGTTGTAGGTATGTATGAAAGTCTTATATTTTGAAGTATGCAACATGAAATTTTAAAATTACGCTCTATAGAAATTGGAAGTCTACAAAAATGTGAAAATCTTTGGAAATTATCCCCTTTTGGAAAAATTGAAAGTTGGTATAAATAAGTCGCGGACGTCCCCTTGCTTTAATTAGCATATGGTAGAATACCAACGAGAGAGACATTTTATTATTTTTAGATCATGGTGATATGAATCGATAGGTGATGATGCTAAAAAAGTATTGTTTTTATGTTTTTGTTATATATGAAGTTCTACGTATCTATATGTATGCAAATACACATTCGTTACTAATATACCTTTAAATTCAATTACCCCACGTGCCAACCATCATAAACATTACGTTCATAAAACTCTTTCATATTACATTCTATTATGATGCGAAATTAGACCCTGGATGTAAAAGGGTAATGCGGTCGCAGTAAAACGAATACGTATGCCCTCATTACGGCTTAGCTGTCCCGTAATTTCTGCTCGCTAATACCGTATAACCATGACAAAATGTTGGGTGGGAGTTACATATAATGGAGCCACCTACTGTCCCCAGCATATTCACCTTTGCTGTACTCCCAGAGATAAACTTGTTTCAAAGTTAAATGTGCCTTGATTCTACTTTAATTTTACATTTAGCGTCGTTGGAAAACATAAATATACATATATGTTAATGGATACATTTATACCTCACACCCATTAACGCACAGTAGTAGGATTATGGAATCAAATATACTACTAATTTACTTATTATGTTAGAATGAGAAAAATAACATATTTTAGTCTGACTCATGTGGATACAATTAATTGAGGTCGAACAGATTGCCACGTTCGCTGTACGTTCGATACTGACCTTGATTCCGTGCGAAAATATCTAAATATACGAGAGATGATTCAATAAATATTAAAACTAAAACTCCAAGGCGGTTAAGTTACCGATATGGTAAAAATATGTTTGCCGCCAATTGACGACCTGGGGAAAGGGGTAACCCTTTCCCCAGGTCGAACCCGTAAGGGTTCGATTCCCGGGCAGCATTAATTTATGTATTTACAAAAAAAATATGTTAGTATGTTTATCCGTTGTTTAGTACCCATAATACAAGCTTCATGCTTAACTTGGGGCTAGATGGCGCTGTGTGAATATATTCAGGAAATAAAAAAGGGTACTAGCGTTGTTGAGAATCAATGGTTTAATATACTTACCTACATAACTAGGTATGCGCACGTGTAGACGTATTTTCTTTTGAATCAGTAAAACATATTTCTATAGAAATTTAACTAATACAATATAAACCAATATAACACGAACAAAAAATTTAGTTTTAATCTTAAAGAGTTTAAAAACTAAACTATATAATTTAATGAATTCCCTATGGGTAAGGTTCCGAAGATGCTTGCAGCGATGTCCCTATGAATCACTTAACTAATTGTTTGAGCGAGTAACTGCCATATCTTCGGTCTCCTGCGATGAAAAATAAATTAGATAACTACGCAAAACATAAAATGTCTAAGTAGTATTCCTTATTGTCTTTGGCTCTATATATAATTCATCGGTTTTCCGAACAGATTTTACGTCTGATCGTTGAGTAACTGCTGTTTACATCTAATTTTAGCCTCATCCTCAAAGCCACCTAACCCTCTTTTGAATTAAGTAAACCAATTAAAATTGATTCAAGTCAATAAACAAGCTCAAATTGCGGTGAAAACTTCTAAACTTTGTTAGGCTTTTAAATTTATTTTGTAAGTATCTATAACAAAAGTGAATTTGTAATTATAGCACAAATTTTAGCCCAATATCTTTTGATAGTGAAATCGTAAAAAAAACAGAACCCAAAATTTATTACTTCCATTCCATATTCAAATATATCGGAAAACAAGTCATTGCGTTGATGTATTACCAGCAGATGTGCTCGCATAAGTAAATTTCATATTGTTTCTCATTATTTGTATAATATATTATTATTGTACCTATTTTTATTTCGATTTAAAAGGTTGTATTTGATTTTTAACCACATATTGTTGTTTTTAAGTCCGTCTGTAAGTCTGTCGAAACCCTTCCCTTCAAGAAAGAGTCGAGAGACCGAGTTCAATTTCAAATTTATGCAATACTTCAAATTATGAAGTAAAAATAAAATAATATAAAGATAAAAAACCCTGACTGCCAAAAATACCCACTGAAAAGGGCAAACAAGCTCTACCATACAGTGCAAACATTTATACTTTGAAAGGTATTACTAGCGGGGACAAAGAAATGACAAAAATAATATTAATTTCAATAATTTAATTACTAAGTTAAATATTATTGTTGTAATGTTTTAAGGATTTTTTGTCTCCCTTCCTATTCCTATTCTGGTATAAAAATTACGAATAAAATTAAAGTAATACTGTTTTAAGAGACGGCAGTAAGACCCCAGGGCATTACATCAAAGATTTCGAAAATATTGCAATGATTTCGCAATCATTTTGTTACTTTCCTACGACTACTCGCACTGTACATCAAGCAACGCTAATGAGCTCGCACTAATGCGAATAACATTTTTGGAATATTAAAAACCTCAATTTTTTATACTAGACGCAAATTAATACCTAGCACCAAACTAAGCATAAGCTCGCAATATAGAAACTAAACAATGGATAAAGATACTTGATGATACTTTGTTTATATTTGATAACGGTTTGAAGCCCGTCAGTGCTTATATGACACCAGAAATGTCACAGGAGTATTGCTTTCCGTTTACGAAGGAATACCATCTATTCTTAATCAATTGACCGCCAAGAATCCAGACAGAATGGAAAATCTATTGTTTATGATGCTTTAAGGCGTCTCTGGCGGTCAAAGGGTTAAAGGTCCCAATTATTATCTTTCTGGAAAACCATTGCCGATACGTAGCTCAAGGTGAGCAATCTGCAGAGAAAGATTTCCGTAGAAGTATATATTAATATATATATAATATATATATAAATTATATATATATTATATATAATATATATATATATATATATGCTAAGTACAAGATTGTAAGAAACAAGAAGAACAAGACTACGTAATAAGCACGACCCGCAGTGTCTTTTTGTCCGCTCAAAGAATAGTGTAGAATTAAATACTAGAAATTCCGGGTTCAATACACGAGCAGTACACATATTTGTGTGCATGAACATGTCTTGGTTTGAATGTTTCTAGGTATAATATGTATGTACTTACAAAAATGTATTTATGTATGTTATCCGTTGTTTAGTACCCATTATACAAGTTTCACACTTAACTTGGGGCTAGAGGCGTTGTGTGAATGTCAGTGAATATTTATTTATTATTTTTATTGCGAGTGATATTTCATTCACTATATAAATAATATGATACGGCAGATGTTACCGTAAATAAAGTATTCGAATTAAAGTAACAAGCTTTTACTACTAATAATACTCGTATATTTATTATACGAGTAAAAATGTTATTTCGTTCTAGTTTGCTCACCGATTTCGTTCGCCTCTCTATTTCACAATATAACAAATCCACAGTTTCTACGATATTTATAAATACGTTCCTTACATATTTTTATTACTGCTCTATTATTTATTTTACAATTTTATAAAGAAATATACAGTTTTGTATTTACATATTTATTGTTTAATATCTTCTTGTAGTTATTACCTTGAAGAACAATGGGCCTCTGATGACAAAGATTCTATGCCGTGTTGCGTGATGTTGTTATGTAACGAACGCCATATCAGCGAAAACCAACGACTTAATGCGCCAACGATGCACATTTTATTTTCATTTTCGAAAAATCAGTCTCTCGAACCTCTAATTCCGTTACTTGTTTAATACAACTCTGACAATATCAATTGCAATATTAAGAATGTTAAGTGACTACTTCAACGTTAAAATGTCCCTTAAAAATAAAAATAAAATAAAAAAAAAAAAATAAAAAAAGAAAAATCGTCAGAACCTGAATACGAAAGATGAACGTAACCTCTTTTCCTCACGATGTTTCCTTTCACTGTAAGAGCATCGGATAAAAGGATATATAATTTCGAAAATACATTGGTACGTGACAGGATTGAATCTGAACCTCCACATAAAGCGTTAACTTAAAGGACAGTACTTAATGAGTGTGAGTACTTAACTCTTTAAATCTGTGAATGCTGGTGTTCCGAGGCTGTATTATGTTACTCACGCTATTCCATATTTTAGCTTCTAAAATCATCGAGGATCGTGTTATACGAAATAATAGGCATACGCATTGCACCGTACAATACTACACGATGAAGTGCCCGTTCTATGAACGAAGGATTTCCTAAGCCTTTCGACTAAGGCCTTTACATCATTCATGGATAGACTCGTGCCCCTCGCATCAGCATCCAAGCAGGCTCTAAACAAGGTTTCTGTAGTGTTTTTTCAAAATACATCATACGCATTAAACCTTCTGTGTTGATAGTTGGCGGCCAGCAATTTTTATTAACATAATAAACGTCAAATCATTAGTTAGTTGAAATGCCAAGAATAACTTCACAGTCTTAATCGATATTCCGCTCAGGATGCGTTGAATAATGTACAGTTTTAAATACAAGGAAACTTTTGCGTTTGCTGTGAGTTTAAGGAAAAGTAAACGTCAAAGGAATGTTTTTTGCAGATCCATTTGCAATTTTGTTTTATGTAAAAAAGTGTATAGGACGGTCAGGACGCTCACCTGGTAAGTGATCCGCCTGACCATGACAGAGCGGCATTGAAAGAGACTAACAACTGATAGTGAATGACGCTTTGCGCCCGACACCAGAGACAACAGTTGTTAGGTTTCTTATGCCTAGTAATTTTACTAGCTACAGCCTCATCCCGAAACACAAAAGTTTCACAGGATGATATCTGGCACTGCGGTGGTATCTACCTAGGCAACTCAGTATCGCGTCTACAACTTAGTAAACATTGTAAACATTATTATCAAACTTAAGCCATAAGTTATGCTTCCCAAAATATTTCACGCAAAAAGCGTCACAACTAAAAGCTAAATTAATATACCTTATATTTTATTATACAGTTGCGTACAAAGTGAAAAGCAATTATCCTCATTTATCAAATTATGACGATACTTCATTTAGACACAGGATTATCCTTAAGCAGCTAGAAATATTACGAACGAGGAAATGCTGACAGGCTGATTTAATTATTCTGTTTGCATTTAAGGATGCCGACTTTCTCATTTATAACACGTTATTATATCAGAGAGATACGAATAGCAATTATATTCACGGTTTTGTTTGCTAGGCCGAGTTGTCATAGAAAGTAAACAGCACGATGTTTAGAAAACACCGTATCCATTTGTTGGTTGCGAACATGATTGGGGTCAACAAACAAAAGTGTGTTTTTTATGTTATACATGTACAGGATGGTCAAAGCGCTCACCTGATGATAAGTGATATGCCTTACCATGACAGAGCGGCATTGAAGGAACCTACAACTAATAGACAGTTATTATCCACCATTAATGCCGCACTGCGACCGTCACCCGAGACAACAGATGTTAGGTCCCTTATACCCGGTAATTTCACTAGCTACAGAGCCCTCATCCCAAACAAAAAAAGTGCAAACACTCCTGTTACACGGGACGATATCTAAAAACGGGATGCAGAAGATCACATATCTCGTCCATTTTGCGCTAGCTATCATGGTCCTCTCTCTCCTTTCTACATTCAGCTTCTACCATTGATCTAACGACCTTAAGTTATCGGTCTATTAGACTGCACTCCAGGAGACGTATTCTCCAACGACTTTTACATACGGCTTTTGTCATAAGTCTTCGGTCCATTACCATTGAAAGTATGGCTTCCTCGGTCCTCAACAGAATAAAATATTATTGAATTCGAATTTAATTGACTGTACCTTTATATTATAGACTGGTCATCTTCAATATGTATTGTATAATATCTATTATATGTATGTATTTACAAAAGAAGTATATATAATTATCCGTTGTTTAGTACCCATACTACCAGCCACAGCTACCAGCTGTACGCTTTACATCGGCCTAGTTGGCGACGTGTAAATGTAAGTGAAAATTTATTTATTTATAGTATATTGTGTTAATTCCCCTTTTGCGATTAAATTGAGTATACCTACGGCGTCGTTGATTCAAGAAGTTTAATGTGTTAAAGTGAATGAAAAAAAACTATTTGTGATTCTGGGTTCAATAGGGTTACATCATTGCCAAAACTCTTAAAAATATATTATATTATGTCTTTAATCAAATCCCTAAACCTAAACGTCATTTGCACGTTACTCCACAAAGTTAATAAAAGTGCAACAAAAAGGTTATACTAGGGTGGGGGTATAAGAATTCATTTCTATCATTAAATAACACAAAGGCTTACCGCCATCTCTTAAAACAATATTACTCGTACTATTACTTCGCTTTTTCTGGCACAATAATGCTATCGAATCATTAAAGTTACACTGTTGAAAGAGATTATAAGAAGGTATTCATATTTTTAAAATAATCGTAACAAATTTAAGATGTACCTGTGTCGTTAATGCTGAATTCGGGAATATTGTCCGGAATGAAAAGACGTGAACAACATTTCCTCTCTGCCTTAACGATTTCTTTGAGCTAAGTTATGTGACTTAATTACCAATTAATTATATGTCAATAACGTTTTGTGTTCAATTAGCTACAAATCAAGCACAGTCAAGATTATGAACAGAGAATTGATGACAGCACGGTATGATTAAAGATTCTCCTGATTTACCTCGACAGATTTCATTGGAAATTTCATTAGTATCCTCCTTGATTAGCAATGCAATACTGAACTGGCTTTCAGGAGCTTTTCATTACAGAAAGTTGTACATTCTGAATGGAAGAAGTGAATATATTAGCAAATTCCATAAATTAGGATGTATTGGTTATAAAATGTAAGAAAATACATATGAAAGGGTTGATAGCTGATTGATAAATTATAAAAAATATGATTATTTAAATATCCTATAGAACATAATTGATAGTCTTCTTTCCCATATATTTCCCAAAATGAAGTTCAAGCACATATAATACCATAACTAAATACATTTATATAATACGCAGTCGACAATTTATCATGCAAATACAAAGAAATGGCACCATAATTAAATATTTTATAACATATCTGTAAAAAAGACAAAATAATTATACGTCTTTAGATAACCCCATGCACGCTTTAAATAAAATAAATAAAAAAATATCCACTAACACTGTCTAGCCATTCAGCGAGGAGATTGTAGTTAGGGTACTTACCAACTTATAAACATACTTTAATACACTTTTTATGTAAATACATACACACATTACAGACATGTTCATGTATTTATGGCAATGCACAGAAAAATGTAGAGATGCTTTTTAGGTACCACCCAGTTATGTGTTCTTCAAATTTTCTCTTTTTTAGAGTTCATCAGATTTATTTGTTTCTCACTAATAGATGGAAAGTCATTGTTTGATCCAAAATTAGGCGTTTTCTAATATTAATATGTACAGTTCCACACAAGTATCAGATCGAACTTTTCTAGCTCGCTGCATCTCCGACCACTAAACAAACCTCATAAATATCTATAACTAGCATTGCCCTGCGATTTCACTCACGACATTTTCATTGCCGTGGGGTTTCGGGAATTATATATAGCCTTTGTGTTATGCTGCTCTGTTAGCTATATTATTGTAAAATTTCATTAAAATCTACAAAGTTGTTTTTGCGTTAAGTAATATAACAAACAAACAAACATCCATGAAAATTAGATATTTATTTATAATTTATTTAATTGAGTGACATTCCGAAAGTTATTAACGATTTCCTACAGTTAGACCTGAACTGGGTGATCCTGAATGTACGGAAAAAATGGTTACATGTCAGCCAACCTCAAATTCCTTAATACGAGTGAGAGAATTTGCATTTAGTATCTAGAGAATTATTAGCATACCCAGCTCTTTTGGCTCGTGAATGTCCGTATTACACGCCTTTACAGAGCCACGTATCTTACAGAGTCGTAAACTCTTTAGATAACCTTGTAGAAGGGTCCGTACTGCATGCTTTATGTATATAAGCATAAGGTTCAAATTGTGTTTGCGCTGTTTGATAAAAAAACTGCGGCTCCTCAGGGAGTCCTCAGGAAGCCCCTCTGAAAGGATTTTAATATTGTAAAGGGGTCTGAGTCAAAACATTTGAGTTCAGGGGGTTGCGAATATTTGAAGAACTTTGAGTAAATTGATTATTGATCAAAACCTACAAGTGGACTTTGAAATTTTTATTATTTTGTTTTAGTAAGTATACCGAAGAGCGACGGTGGCTCAATAGTGTGAACTGTTGCCTTCCGATATGGAAGCAGGTTTGGTGCAGGTTCAAATTTTAGATTTTTCGAAATTATATGTACGATATTCGACGTTCTTACGGTTAAGGAAAACATCGTGAGGAAGCCTGCGAAGAGATTCAAAGGTTGTTTGCGTGAAGGCGGTCTATTCTATACGGTTAGGCTCGTGCCCCTCGGTGGGGTCGTTTCATGGGCTGATGATGATGAAGTCATATACACTTTCTCTCTCTTCTATCTATCATAGTCTAATGCTGGACATAGATCTCCCCTATTTTGCGCCAGATATCCCGGTCCTCCGCTTTTCTCATCCAGCCTCCCCTAGCACACCTTTCGCAAGTCGTCGTTCCATCGGGCTGTACACTATGTAACATAAAAAAACACTGTGTAACATAAAATACGAAGGGCAACGCACTCGATGCTATTTTGAAGTTACGAGTATGGATAGCGATATCACTTATCATCAAGTGAACCGTTTGCTTGTTTACCTTCCTATGAAACAAAAATAAAACAGGCATGTAAGAGTGAGCACGAAACCAAGCCGAGTAAGGTGCTCTTAACGGCGTTGTTATACTAAAACAAAAACATGTTTCGCCGGTCCATTGGGAAAATGTTCCTAACTCACTCATTGCTGCATGCCCATAAAAACGGATAATTAAGAAACTCCCTTGAGTTCTTCTGACAACGCTCGGAGCTCGCACTTTACGCAATCTGCCTTTTTTTTCATTAATTATTGATCATTTCCGCTCAAAATTATCTATGAAAATTTTATTAAATATGACTTGGCGCCAGATCAACAACGCTGCCTTTAATATTATGTGACTCAAGCCATACATGCCAATAAACAGACAGACGGACGGGCAGACAGAAAGACAAAAATTATTTAAAAAATGTATTTTTTGTACCTATGCTGCGTATGCGTTCTACATACAAAAATGCAGTAAGACACCTTTATTTCATATTACAAATACTCCAATTTTATTTGTGTCATAGAAGATAAAACAACGTTCAGCCAAAGGCTTGCCATATGGTATTGAGTTTTAAAAACATTAAAATCATATGAAGTTTATCTAATTTGGGAATTTCTTATTATAGCTAGATATAAATTCAAAAAAAATATGATGTTATCCGTTGCTCATAAAGTGCATTACTAAATGAAAAGATCCGACAGTGTCCCTGCTGGCCCTTAAGATTTTCTCATTAAATGTTATACAATGTAGGCTGACCGCTCAAGACTGACTTTTAGTAGGATCTCTTTCTCCTAAAAAAACTTTAATTATTGACCTAGTTCTATCGGGAGTTTGTAAGTGTCGTTGCTATTAGTTTCGGTTTCTCCTCTATAAAAACATACACTGATTAGGTATCGGACATTGACGTTGCTGTTACTAACCGCCTGTTAGCATATCAAATCTTCTATAAATTCTAACTCAAATCACAGTCATGATTACCACTGGGAAGGCGATGTATTCTGTCATATTTGTTAAGATCATCATCAGACGTACATCACGGGCCCCCCGTATAGGGTGTATAGGCCTGAATCGTCCAGGCAGGCCCAGTACAGATTGGCTGACTTCACGCAAAAACTTTTTATTTCTTCGCAAGCGTGCGCAAGTTTCCTCACGATGTTTTCCTTCTCCGTAAGAGCGTTCGATAAACGTTCATGTAATTTCGAAATTAAAAAGATATTGGTATGTGTTGGCATATTTGAACCTGCACCCTCCAGATCGGAAGGCAACACTAATGAACTACCGATCTCTCATCTTTGCTAAGATACTGCTATAAATGCACCGAATCATTGTTATCTAATTCGTACACTGAATTTTTATTGCGGTTACAGTAATTATAAGCCAGCTTGCAAAACCCAGAACAATTGGTCGTTGACTCGTGAGACTTTTCTTATAGGAAATGTTACGCTTGCTCTTTCATTGTTTCGTGTTATGAGTGCTTCATTTACTTCCTCATTGTGTTGAGATCACACTTTTTTTACGTGCACAATTAGTCGATTGACCTGCATATAAAAAACGGTCACCCGGAATATACCTGCTTCTTCCACAATAAGACTTGACAAATTCTAACAAGCTTACTAATCTGGTTTCCGATAATACCATGTAGCGATTCCATAGCGATTGGTAGTAAATATAGATGACCGATGGACTATGAGAAAGTCTTTAAGTCTACCAAAACGAGGGCTTTTCGGGCCGATTCATCGATCTATATCTAATACATAAAATAAAATTGGATGTCTTTGTAATATTGAAATAACCATTTTTTCATGTTCACGGTACAAATGCCAATATCAATTTCTAAAATTGTTGTTAGAATATTTACCGCGGGCACAGCTAGTAAGTAAATAGATATTGACGTATGGCTTGAGTCACATAATATTAAAGGCACCGTTGTTGATCTGGCGCCAAGTCATATTTAATAAAATTTTCATAGATAATTTTGAGCGGAAATGATCAATAATTAATGAAAAAAAAGGCAGATTGCGTAAAGTGCGAGCTCCGAGCGTTGTCAGAAGAACTCAAGGGAGTTTCTTAATTATCCGTTTTTATGGGCATGCAGCAATGAGTGAGTTAGGAACATTTTCCCAATGGACCGGCGAAACATGTTTTTGTTTTAGTATAACAACGCCGTTAAGAGCACCTTACTCGGCTTGGTTTCGTGCTCACTCTTACATGCCTGTTTTATTTGTTCATAGGAAGGTAAACAAGCAAACGGTTCACTTGATGATAAGTGATATCGCTATCCATACTCGTAACTTCAAAAAAGCATCGAGTGCGTTGCCCTTCGTATTTTATGTTACACAGTGTTTTTTTATGTTACATAGTGTACAGCCCGATGGAACGACGACTTGCGAAAGGTGTGCTGGGGAGGCTGGATGAGAAAAGCGGAGGACCGGGATATCTGGCGCAAAATAGGGAGATCTATGTCCAGCATTAGACTATGATGATAGAAGAGAGAGAAAGTGTATATGACTTCATCATCATCAGCCCATGAAAACGACCCCACCGAGGGGCACGAGCCTAACCGTATAGGATAGGCCGCCTTCACGCAAACAACCTTTGAATCTCTTCGCAGGCTTCCTCACGATGTTTTCCTTAACCGTAAGAACGTCGAATATCGTACATATAATTTCGAAATCTAAAATTTGAACCTGCACCAAACCTGCTTCCATATCGGAAGGCAACAGTTCACACTATTGAGCCACCGTCGCTCTTCGGTATACTTACTAAAACAAAATAATAAAATTTCAAAGCCCACTTGTAGGTTTTGATCAATAATCAATTTACTCAAAGTTCTTCAAATATTCGCAACCCCTGAACTCAAATGTTTTGACTCAGACCCCTTTACAATATTAAAATCCTTCAGAGGGGCTTCCGAGGACTCCCTGAGGAGCCGCAGTTTTTTATCAAACAGCGCAAACACAATTTGAACCTTATGCTTATATACATAAAGCATGCAGTACGGACCCTTCTACAAGGTTATAAAGAGTTTACGACTCTGTAAGATACGTGGCTCTGTAAAGGCGTGTAATACGGACATTCACGAGCCAAAAGAGCTGGTATGCTAATAATTCTCTAGATACTAAATGCAAATTCTCTCACTCGTATTAAGGAATTTGAGTTGGCTGACATGTAACCATTTTTTCCGTACATTCAGGATCACCCAGTTCAGGTCTAACTGTAGAAATCGTTAATAACTTTCGGAATGTCACTCAATTAAAATTATAAATAAATATCTAATTTTCATATGTTTGGATGTTTGTTTGTTATATTACTTAACGCAAAAACAACTTTGTAGATTTTAATGAAATTTTACAATAATATAGCTAACAGAGCAGCATAAACAAAGCTATATATAATTCCCGAAACCCCACGCAATGAAAATGTCGTGAGTGAAATCGCAGGCAATGCTAGTTATAGATATTTATGAGTTTGTTTAGTGGTCGGAGATGCAGCGAGCTAGAAAAGTTCGATCTGATACTTGTGTGGAACTGTACATATTAATATTAGAAAACGCCTAATTTTGGATCAAACAATGACTTTCCATCTATTAGTGAGAACAAATAAATCTGATGAACTCTAAAAAAAGAGAATTGAAAACACATAACTGGGTGGACCTAAAAAGCATCTCTACATTTTCTGTGCATTGCCATAAATACATGAACATGTCTGTATGTGTGTATGTATTTACATAAAAAGTGTATTAAAGTATGTTTATAGTTGGTAAGTACCCTAACTACAATCTCCTCGCTTAATGGCTAGACAGTGGTAGTGGATATTTTTTTATTTATTTTGGGATATATTTATATATGGGAAAGAAGACTATATATGTTCTATAGGATATTAAATAATCATATTTTTTATAATTATCAATCAGCCATCAACCCTTCATATGTATTTTCTTACTTTATAACCATACATCCTAATTTATGGAATTGCTAATATATTCACTTCTTCCATTCAGAATGTACAACTTCTGTAATGAAAGCTCCTGAAAGCCAGTTCAGTATTGCATGCTAATCAAGGAGGATACTAATGAAATTTCCAATGAAATCTGTCGAGGTAAATAGGAGAATCTTAATCATAACGTGCTGTCATCAATTCTCTGTTCATAATCTTGACTGTGCTTGATTGTAGCTAATTGAACACAAAACGTTATTGACATATATTAATTGGTAATTAAGTCACAAACTTAGCTCAAAGAAATCGTTAGGCAGAGAGAAATGTTGTTCACGTCTTTTCATTCCGGACAATATTCCCGAATTCAGCATTAACGACAGTACATCTTAAATTTTACGATTATTTTAAAAATATGAATACCTCTTATAATGGGAGTAGTGGTATAAAATTACACTGTTCCTTTCTCGTAATCATTTTCCCTAATTCGTTTTAATAGTGAAAAACTCACTTGTTACTAGTGTCGGCAATATCATGAGTATCACTTATCATTTGATGAAATTCTGTGCATTCTCCTATCCATGTAATTACAATCTATGTAAATTCTTTAATCTTATCAAAATATAAATTTAAATCCAAATTATTTTTATTAATGGTAAGTTTCTACCAGCAAGTATAATTTTCGGAATAATTTAATAAGAATGTACAAGTAACGGATTTAGAACTTGAAGGAGCTAATATAATTCATATATAGAATGTCAAGTCATGCCTTAGGTAACAATATATATTATTCTAAGTTATATTTTTGTTGTAATAAGTATATTTTGGGGCTGACCATTTAACTTGGCACCCATTTATATCACACTTATTTGGTTGCTGAACTCAACAACCAAGACATGTCTTACATTAAATTTGGCTTTATCTTCCTGAGTCTAAAAAGGCAATTGTACTTCCCTGTATAACAACGGGGATATAGGCATAGTCAATAATTATAGACCAATTTCTGTTCTGACTACAAAAAATATTGAAATTATACTCAAGAAACGACTGTTTTTCGGTTTTCTGGACTATATTAAATTAATACATGATAACGAGTAAAGTTTTAAACGAGGCACGTCACCGGACGATACTATATTAAACTTGACTAATGGAGTTGTGACAAATCTTGAACCATCTCTTAAAAATAATTGGTATATTTATGGACCTTTCGAAAGCCTTTGACACTGTCTCTATCCCGGTCTTATTTAGGCGATCCGTCCCCGCCTGCGTAGGCCATCGTCGCGATTCCCCGTAGGTTAAGCTCAGTCCCTATAGGTGCGTCATATATAAGAAAACACATTAAACCGTAAAATTCATACTTAAAATTATGCACTTCACGGCAAAATGTAAATTCAAGTTACAAAAGGAAACAAACATTAAAAGGAAATTATTACGATTGCGTTAATTATCGAACTGAGGGAACAATATGGGAAGGCTGATTTCTATTTTGTTTACCAAGTACCTAAACAATGTGCTTTTAAAGGTTTTTAGCTCTAGAATCGCTGCATATATACCCAACGGAAGCGTAGCGTGTCGAAGGCAAACATACATTCAAATTTTAGCGACCCAAAAAGCAGCCACAGCGACAGCATTATCTGACGCTGTCATTAGGTCCTCCCGCGTGCAGCTGGAAGGGCACGCCGGGCACGATGTCAGATGGGCCATCGTTTGGGCCGAACCACAAAGGCAATCAATGTCCTGACCACCCAAAAACCCCATCTAGCTAAAAAAAAAGTTTAAAAAGCACAATGATTCACAAGTTTAACAACTGTAAAACTAACATAACTATGTTGCACATGGTCAACTAAAGAATGTCGAACTTTCCCTGAGAGCACGCGTCGGGCTACGTCACTAGCGAGTCACTCGTGAGGATATTCATGAAACCTCGACACCATTACTTTAACACATCCGTGTGAAAGATGACTGTTTCAATTTCAACTCGGTTGGCATTGACCTTGCAGTTCTGTAATGTCACGCCATGTAAATTGGATCTTATAATTGAAACTAATATAAATAGATAGATAGATAATTCTTTATTGCACAAAACAAATTAAACACTTAACATGATTCTGCACAGGAAAAAAAGTACAATTGGCGGCCTTATTACTAAATAGTAATTTCTTCCAGACAACCAACTTATAATAGAAGAGGACAATTGAAAGAAGGGGTATGCATACATATAAACAAGAATAAGAGAAATACAAATAACCTAAATATATATACTTAAATACATACATATGTAACTATCAACTTAATATATATATATAAAGAAAATACATTAGCATAATTTTTAATACATACATACATAGTATAATATTGCAAACAAAAAATACCTAAATTAAATATACAAACTTTATAAATATTATAAATATTATGGGACATTATCATTTCGCCAACTGATTAAGCAACGAGTTTTAGTATAGTACAACGTATGAACATAGGTATATTCATACCTAATAATATTTTTTAAGAAACATACGTTATTACAAATATTCTTATGTAATTAAATAGAAATACCCAAATCAGTACAAACATGATCAAACACACTTATGTTTGTAAAGCCAACATTTCAATCAACACACCACATGGAGCGCTACTTACTAATTAAGTAGTGCGGGTAAATAATGTTAAAGTATTCGGCTATTACAAAATGGGTTCCTGGTTCACTCTCCGTGCCGTATACACATTCGTGTTTGAAACCGTATCTGTTTGCGTTGGTTCGGTTGTACTATATGTAGGTTTATCCGTTATTTAGTAAACATAGCTTTTTATAAGCTTCTTGTTGTAAAACTAAAAAATTGGGCATGGTGCTGTAGGTATGTAGGTGTTGATGTTTATTAACTAGCTTTGCCCCGCGGTATAAGGTGTTCTCCGTGTAAGTAAAACGTAGCCTATGTTTTTTTTAGTTTCTTGTACTAACTTAATAATAATAAGGCATACTAACCACATAGATCATTGTTATCTTTTAGATGGAAATAAATTATATTATATTATATTATGTGTTATCCCAGGGAGTCAACTAACTTGATATCGAATTGTATGAAATCGCTTTTAAACAGCGTCGGTGGCTCAATGGTGTGGACTGTCGCCTTCCTACCAGGAGGGCTGAGGTTCAAATCTCGACACGTAAAATTGTTATTTCCTTATAACATCAGCTACCTGCCGATAAAAGTCCCGTCAAAATTGGTCTAGCTATTTCAGAGATTACCCAGAACAAACAGACAGACAAGCAGACAATTTTGACATATTTTGGTGTATGCCCCGTATATATATATACAAAATGCTATTACAAACAGTCACTCCAATTTTATTTATACCTATGTATAAATAACGCATTCTGAAACGACCAACGTTGCCCTATTAATCAATGATGTAAAAAAGTATGTATTAGTGATATGCTCACAAAATAATCGAAAAAAGTTTACGAATGCAGTGACAGCACATATACACATATTTCGAATTTCGAACACATTTACCTAAACAAAAGAGTACAAACTGTACTCTCTTTGGCGGTTCATTTTTGAGGCATGGGTGGCGTATCTACCTTTATATATACAGAATATCATTGGTATATCTAAAACATATAGCGGTATGTCATATAGGAGTATAGTCTGAGAACAAGGGATCTTCCAGAATTGCTTCAG
>PQWD01006279.1:0-40343 GCA_019425675.1 Leucinodes orbonalis
CTGGATGCACATATATAATATTTGCGCACATACATAAATAGAGCACAAAACATTTGCTACCACTCATATCACTCTAGGACATACTTTCCTGCTAGGTAACCACACAGTAATAATTTGACATGATTAGAATTTTAAAATATTTATTTTTACATTATATCAATTTTAATTTTATCAATTTTTTGCAATTTTATTATAATCGAACCTTTTGCCATTGCCAATTTATAATTATCCTTTTAATTTGTAATTTATGTTTTCAACTCAAACTGATGATACTAACATATTTTTAAGTTCTTTTTTGTTACTAACCATACATGGATCAATGTTATCCATAAAATAAAGAATTATTATTATTATTAAGTATAGACCAGCGTCATAGCTACCCTAAGTTATGACAATAAAGCTGAGTGGCAACCAATTTGGTTCACAATTATTGTCAATATACATACTATTTATATCATAACATAAAATAAGATTATTATATGTTATCCTTGTATTTTTTTTGTATGTGTTTGAATTATGTTTAAGATTTGTATTCGAAATAAAGTTTGCTTTCTTTTCTATTGTTTATGAAGCCAAATTCAATGCTGACTGGCTGTGTTTATGTCTAACGTTGTTTATTTTGTATTACAGGATAAGAAACTCTTCTAGAACACGAGTTGATCCATTCAGGTTTGAGGCCGCTGTCGTGCGAAGTCTGCGGGTGTACGTTTAGACAGAGTGCGTCTCTTTACACGCATAGGCGAAGAGTGCATGCGCGAGAGAGACGCAGATAGGTCGCGCTGTTCTGTCGGTTATTCGGTTGATGTTTTTTTAGCAAATTAGGTTTTGTTGTAAAAAAAATAAATATTTATTAAGTAAATACAAAGTGTTTTTTTTAATTATAAATTTCTTAATTATTTATTCAGTAAATTGTCTCCCCATATGAGAGGGTTTCAATTTTCTAAATTCATATTTAGTGCTCCATAAAACGTGTTTTTCGTGAAGTTATTTACTAAACAAAAATGGCCAAGAAAAAATTAGCAGATTATTACAAATGGGTTCCTGTATGTTGGGTTACGACCCAATCTTTCATGGGTAGCCTTCTTTTCGGGAAATCTGGTCCTGCAATCGTTTAGTTGTTACTATTTTGGGAATTCATAACGATAATTATAAAGAAAATATAATAAAAATAAACATAAAAATCCCGTTCGCTAAAAAAACTGAAAATTTTAAACAAACTCTACCATATAGTGCAAACAAACTTTTCATGGTTGCAGGCGGGAGACAAACAAATGACAACAATATTTATTTAAATAATTGCACTGCATATACTAGCTTACTTTTAGGTACATTTGTGTAGTTAAGCCTTGAAAAGGTATTGAAGGTTTGATTAAACAACAGTTCAGAAATAAAGTTAGGGTATTTTATGACTAAAGGTCATATAAAATAATAACACAATCACACAATTAAATACATTTTATTTGTACGAAAAATATTTTCACTTCACGATTACATTAAATACGAATAATACTGATGACAGGTTCCCTATATCTTTATATTATAATTGCCTGTTTGACAATCTGTAAGATACAAAAGTATAGACAAAAACAAAATTTGCTTTTTCCAAACATTACATACATTATTTTTACATAACTATTTCGTCAATATAAAAAAAATTAAACAGTCCATATTATGCTAAGGATTGATATTTTAGACAACCCATGTGATGTGATGGTTACTGTACCAAAGGTTTTGAGTTTGATCACCGTGTGGACCTTACATTTGTGTACTTGAACATGTCTGTTAGTAATGGTGTATTCTATGCACAGACATCCGAATATACAATTAGACTGGACAAGCCGCCAAGTTTATAGGCAGTCCCAGTGTCGCAATTTCTTTTCGGTTCTTACCTGTGAAAAGTTATTATATTTCATGGTAAATTTACTGATTCATTGCGATGATGGCATGTTACAATTGCACAGGATGGCATTTTGGAAAAAAAGGTAATTTCTTCTAATATTCGTGCGTCTTAACTTGTCTCACAGAGCGTAAACTGGCAGCCAGTGTATGCTCGTTGAGCTTACATTTGTCGCACTTTAAACGCGGCTTGCCCCATCTCCTGTATTGGGAAATCTGTGATTCTATGTATACAGGGTGTTTGGCGACGCGATGGGCAGAATTTTGCCGCGGACACTGAGTGTGTTTGTGCATATAGTTACTTTGTTGTTTATCTAAGATTCTGTCACGGATTTGAAATAGTCTTTCTTTCTATAATATTCAATTTCATATCATCATCATCAGCTCATTAAACGTCGTCGAGGGGCACGAGTGATAAGGCCTTAGTCATCCACGCGGTCCCAGTGCGGATTGGCCGACTTCACGCACAACCTTTGCATCTCTTCGCAGGCGTGCGCAGGTTTTCTCACGATGTTTTCCTTCAACGTAAAAAAGCATATTGGTACGTGACGGGATTTGAACCTGCGCCCTCCCGGTCGGAAGGCACAGTCCACACCGCTGAGCCCCCGACGCTCTTAAATATACTTAAAAATAAATTCAGTCCACTAATGGAGAATTTTTGAGATCATTTAGCATTACATTTAATAGTATATTGATGACAATTGATATAGGGTAATGGTTGAAAGACAGCTAGCACACTAGAGGCTCGGGGTTCGATCCCCGTGCAGTTTTAACACATTACAACAACTTAATCATCCTATACTTATTGCACCTTATATGTGACCTTTAGTCTATGTCACCTCCCCTACGTCATTTGTCTATATCACCTCTTCTAAAGCGTCTTGTCTATGGCTTGTTGTCCGTAACCAACCTTACAACGTCTTCTCTATGACTTTTCTGTAATCTCCCTTACAGAGTATTTTCTATGTCACATCCCCAACGATGTTTTGTCTATGGCCTGTTGTCTATGTCACCTTCCCTTTTGCATCTTGTCTACGGTCCATTGTCTCTGCCACTAACGCGTTTTGTCCTCTATTTCTATGCCACTATGTCCCGTTGTCTGCCACTATGTCCCGTTGTCTGCCACTATGTCCCGTTGTCTGCCGCTATGTCCCGTTGTCTATGCCCCTGTGCAATCGTCGCGAGTGTCGCGACAGACACGAACGCCAGCTGAACCGGGCGCAACATACGGAACACTTATACGGCGCCGACGCGCTGTGCACCGCTACTATATGACACCGCAGCTTGGCCTGATTCTGTACAAATACGAGAAAAAATACAATAAATAGCAATAAATAAATATCCACTGACATTCACACAGCGCCATCTGGCCCCAAGTTAATTAAGCCTATATTATGGGTACTAAACAACGGATATACATACGTATATATATATTTTTGTATTTGTAAGCCCAGGCTTACGGTATGACGCAACTGGTCAATGCGCCTACGCGTATTCCTGATGTCGATGGACATGTGCCTTCGTTGTTGGATCTTCTCTTAACAACACACCCTGACTCCTACCAAGTAACAGTTAACGCCCCATTAGGGTCGTCAGATCACTGCTTAGTTCGGAGTATAGTGCCACTTTCATGTAATAAACGCCGACGATCAGCAGGTGTTCGGCGTGTTTGGCACTATAAGTCAGGTGAATGGGATGAATTGCGTACTTTCTTTGCTTCATACCCATGGAGGCAACTTTGCTTCAATACTACTGACCCTACTGCCTGTGCGAACTCTGTCGCCGATGCTATATTGCAGGGTATGGAATTATTTATTCCAAACTCTTCAGTGCCCATTGGTGGCAGGTCACAACCATGGTTCGACTTGTCCTGTAAATTGGCGCTCAGCGTGAAACAGGACAGTTATCAATCTTGGGCGGAAGCTCAGGCTTTAGGGAGTTCCAGTAGTTTTTACTTAAAAAGCAGTATAATGTTGCCTCCAGATCCTACAAAAAGACGATTGCAAAGGCGAAGGCCAAGCACATACGTTGCATTGGAGATAAACTTGCACGTTGCCCTTCCGGCACCCGGACCTTTTGGTCACTCGCTAAAGCTGTGCAGGGCAATTTTTGTCGTCCATCTTTTTCACCGCTTTGTAGGGATGACGGTTCTATTGCCCATACCGCAAAGGAGAAGGCTGACCTACTAGGTTCTCTTTTGCATCGAACTCAACCCTAGATGACCGAGGAAAGACACCGCCTTCCATACCTAGATGTCGTAGTTCCATGCCTGAGGTTGTATTCCATCAACGGGTAGTTCGTAAAACACTTTTATCTCTGGACGTCCATAAGTCTAGTGGGCCTGACCTTATTCCTGCTCGAGTTTTAAGGATATGTGCTCCGGAGTTAGCTCCTGTCTTGACGCGCTTATTCCGACTGTCATATTATGCTGGTATAGTACCGGATTGTTGGAAGATAGCTTTAGTGCACCCGATCCCAAAAAAAGGTGACCGCTCTGATCCAACTAATTACAGGCCTATTGCAATTACTTCCCTTCTTGCTAAAACAATGGAAAGCATTATCAATTCTCAGTTGTTGCGGTATCTTGAAGATCGCCAGCTGATAAACGATCGACAATATGGTTTTCGCCATGGTCGGTCAGCTGGTGACCTTTTGGTGTATTTAACCCATCGCTGGGCAGTCGCAATTGAGAGCAAGGGTGAGGCTTTAGCGGTCAGTTTAGATATTGCGAAGGCTTTTGATCGGGTCTGGCATAAAGCACTTTTAGCGAAACTTCCTTCATATGGGATTTCGGAGGGACTTTGTAGGTGGATCGCCAGTTTTTTAAGTGAGCGGAGCATCAAAGTCGTTGTCGATGGTTCGTGTTCGGCATTCTTGCCCGTTAATGCTGGTGTTCCACAGGGCTGTGTGCTTTCCCCTACCTTGTTTATCCTGCATATCAATGATATGTTGGATATTAGCAATTATCATTGTTATGCGGATGACAGTACCGGGGACGCACTGTACCTTGGCAGTTCTTGTCCCTCTGGGCAATCAGTGAATGACAGTCGGAAGAGCTTGTGTCAAGGATAGAGGCATCTTTGGAAGATGTCATGCAATGGGGAACAAACAATATCGTGTCATTTAACCCTACTAAGACACAAGCATGCGCATTTACTGCTAAAAAGGTTCCGTTTGTCATGGGTCCTAAGTTCGGGAGCACTCCCTTGAGTATAAGGCCGAACATTGGTGTCCTTGGCGTTGACATATCCAGTGATGTACAGTTTCGCGGTCATTTGCAGGAAAAAGCCAAATTGGCGTCTAAGAAGCTGGGTGTGCTGCGCAGAGCTAGGCAATACTTTCCGTCCCACCAGCGCCTTCAGCTTTATAAGGCACAGGTGCGCCCACATATGGAATATTGTTCGCATCTTTGGGCTGGAGCGCCAAAATACCTACTTCTTCCTCTTGACAGCGTACAACGTAGAGCCGTGCGGATGGTCAATGATCTGTCAATAACCAATGGTCTGGATTCCTTGGCCTTGCGTAGAGATGTTGCGAGTCTCTGTGTTTTCTATCGCATATACAATGGGGAGTGTTCCAACGAACTGTTCAATCTGATACCTGCTGCTGAATTTCATCATCGGACTACCCGCCACAAGATGAAATTCCATCCTCATCATCTTGATGGTTGGCGTTCGACTACAGTTCGATTCATGCGCAATTTTCTTCCACGTACTGTACTTATATGGAACGATCTTCCAGCAGCGGTATTTCCTGACAAATATGACATGGCTAATTTTAAGAAAAGAGCATATTCCTATCTAAAAGGCAAGCAACGCACCGGTGGCACTTCTGGTGTCACCGTTGTCCCTGGGCGGAGATGAACACTTTCCATCAGGTGTCTCTCTTGCTCGTTTGCTCCCTATATCATAAAAAAAAAAAAAAAAAATACATATTATACATAGAACACAGACCATTACAAACAGACATGTTCATGCACACAAATGTTTGTACTGTCCGGGGATCGAACCCGGAACCCATGGTGTTGCAGCCGTCGTCTCAACCGCTATACCAAATGGGTCGTCAAATGCGAATATACTAAAATACTTTACCTTCACTTTATCTCTTCAGCATTGTACGCGGGAAACAGTCATATTGTAACACTAAGATTTAATCTATCAATAAATGTTTATTTATTTATTTAATCATTTATGCACACAGTAATACAATAAAAAACAGGTACATGGAAAAAATTGTACAAAGGCACTGCTTATTTCATTATGAAATTTCTTCTAACAGGCCTAAAAAAAGGAAATTAAGTGTGAGAGGTACACAGTGTGCACACATATACTACATACATACACACATATATACACTTAATACATACAGAGGTTAACAAATAATATAATATAATAAATACATTATATATATATATATATTAGTCAAAATATAAAGAAAAAAAACTTAAATTTAAAAATTATAAAAATATAGGTAAAGGTTTTTAAATTTCAACAAAAGCACAAAAACTTAATATGTTAATGTTATTTAAAGTTAAAGAATCATTTCATACTAGTTAGTTTATTTATTAAGATAAAAATAATCGATACATACCGGAAAATGCTTGCCGCAGTGGTCGCACAGGTGTTCACCACTATCTTTGTTATGAACGACCTGTTTGTGCAGGTACAGAGACGTGTGGCTCTTGAACACCTGCCCACAAATAGCACACGGTTACCCCACTGTTGGACATTGGTCTAGATGGTTATATCCAGAATCATTCATACAGCGCCATCTATTTATTTATTTATGTATGGTACACAAACAGAATACAGTCTTTACATGAAACACATTAAAATAAAACAGTTGACTGGACAGGACTGTAGCCCAGAGACGGTGTACACAGCGTGATTTCAGGACTTTTTTTAAAAATATAATAGGCTAATATTTAGAAAAAAGAAAAAACAGAGTACTAACAAACTTACAATTAATAGCTTTCCTAAGTCATTAAGGCTGAAGATATCGCTTTTTTATAACAAATAAAATTATCATTAATCAAATTATCATCTCTCCATTACCCCGCACGCGGACCAGCTCATTGTACGTGCGACACATTCTCACCAGAGGGTTGTGATAAGACGTGTTATTTATGTACACTTTTATAACAAATATATTTGGATGTCGACATTTATACCAAGTATTAATATTGAAAGACGAGAGAAGATTTGGTGTGTCTACTGCGGAATGAATTATTTTATGTGAATAGAGGAGGTCATATCTTACACGTCGGGTTTTGAGTGACATTATACCAAACCTAGAAAGTCTAAGTCTAATCTAATTGTAATTTAAATTTCTATTTGTATGACTTATTTCTGATTTTGACATACGCTTAATTTAGCTTTAGACGTGACATATCTTTTACTAACAGTACATTTATTTTGCATTTGAAATATTCTGTTCATATAAATGTGCTTATAAACGTTTTGGATTAATTCTGTTAGTTTGTAAGGCAATGTATTCAATATATAAATAATAAATCTAGACCCAAACTAAGCATTTAGCCTGTTATACGGATACTAAACAACGGATAAACATACTTATATACATTTTTTTGTAAATACATACATATTATACATAGAAAACACCCGGACCATTACAAACAGACATGTTCATGCACACAAATGTTTGTACTGCCCGGGGATCGAACTACCTTTGGTGCAATAGCCGTCATCATTACGACGACCCATTGGTTGTAATGGTTGAGACATTCGGCAACTACACCAAGGGTTCCTAGTTCGATCCCCGGGGAGTACAAACATTTGTGAGCATGAACATGTCTGTTTGTATTGGTCTGGGTGTTTTATATGTATAATAATATATGTATTTACAAACAAAGTATTATTAGTATGTTTATCATTTGTTTAGTACCCGTAATACAGGCTTCACGCTTAACTTGGGGCTAGATGGCGCTGTGTGAATGTCAGTGGATATTTATTTATTTACATTTTTGTCAAATTGCGTGCTGTTGATAACAGCTGATTGCGTATGGTTCCAATTCTGTAGAGGAACATGGGCGAATAAGTGGAAATCATTTAATATGTTGGCAATTTTACGGGTTGTCTGGACGCACAGGGTATACACTGCTTATTTGCATATATGGCGTGCACGCCATTGAACTGCTCTTGGCCGAGCCAATATCTCAATCATTACACCATATAGGCGTATATTGGATAAAATTCAAATTATTCCTACCTTTTGGCAAAGGTCACAAGTGTGAACGTAGTTCTTCAAATGCTCCCAATTCTGGTGATCTTTGAGTCTAGTCTTGTTCGCGAAGCGCTTGCCACACTCATTGCAGATGTACCTGGAAAAAATGGCGTCATCATCACTATATTCGAGCGTCATCATTATTAGCTTATTAAACGTCCCCACCGAGGTCCCCGAGCCTACCCGTACGCGGGTGTATAGGCCTTAGTCGTCCACGTGGGCCCAGTGCGGATTGGACGACTTCACACACAACCTTCGAATCACTTCGCAGGCGTGCATGAAGGTTTCCTCACGATGTTTTCCTTCACCGTAAGAGCGTCGGATAAGTATATGTGTCTACAATAAATGTATCTAGTGTGTTTTCATATTATTATTCCTATGTGTATGTTGTGTTTATAATTATATTAACATGTGTTGTTTGAGTTTTGAGTGAGATATATACCCTATTTGTCCATATACCCTTTGATAAACTTATAATATGTGTATTATGTAAAGTGCGTGTATGTAGTAGTCTCTCTTTGAAGGTAGCCACGGAAGACCAGCGTCATGGTGTCTTCATCACCATGGCTGTTGCTGAGTGGTATACCTATTCTGTGTCTTTAGATTTAAGTTTTTATGTTTAAGGTAATATTGTGTACTGTCACAGAATAATATTTCTTTCTTTCTAATATTAAAATTAAATATTAGTATAAGACTCAAGGATAAAGTAGGGGATAAGTCTTATTTAATATGCATTTAACGTCCCGCTAAAGGGACATTATAGCTATGGACATAGACTAATCTTATAAAAACAATAAATTAATTAGACGCACACGTTATCCGACGCTCTTACGGTGAAGAAAAACATCGTGAGGAAACCTTCATGCACGCCTGCGAAGAGATTCGAAGGTTGTGTGTGAAGTCGTCCAATCCGCACTGGGCCCCCGTGGACGACTAAGGCCTAATCACCCTATACGGGTAGGCTCGTGCCCCTCGGTGGGGACGTTTAATGAGCTGATGATGGTGAATTAGACGCACAATCTCACTCAAAAAGTGACCGCGGCTAAAGACTGCCCATCGTGTCGATTGGGCAGAATTTTCATTCATAATCACGTCGCTCGCTACATGTCACAGTGACTTAGTAGTGTGCTCGTGCTTTTGATTTTGTACCCTATTAATGACGCATTAAGGTCAAAATTTTAATGACTAATTTTACGTTATAAATATAACAATAAGTCAACGTATGTGTCAAGCGGCTCCGACATTTTTCTGTTGATATTTCTTCGTGATTGTGCATGTAGTTAGTGTTTTTGTTGATGTAAGGCTATTTACTTTTTTAAGGCTTTTACTCACTTAAAATCATTCTCAGAAACATGTTTCTTGCTTATCTTCATATGTTGAGTGTACGTCGCCTGTGATGAAAATGTCCTATTGCATGGGACACACACTAACTCGCCGTTCGCTCTGGAAACGATAGTAAATAAATAAATATGTTATTGTTAATACCGTTAGATTACAATCTATCTTACGAGATTGAAAACTAACAGAAATTTTCTTTTCAAACAAATCTTGATATGTCCTGTTAATAGATAGAGTAAAAATATTTCTATTTATGTCTGTTCGTTTTGTAAATAATAGAGCGTCGGTGGCTCAATGGTGTGGACTGTCGCCTTCCTACCGGGAGGGCTGTGGTTCAAATCCCGACACGTACCAATGTGTTTTCGAAAATATATGTACGTTATCCGACGCTCTTACGGTGAGGGAAAACATCGTGAGGAATCTTCATGCACGCCTGCGAAGACATTCAAAGGTTGTGTGTGAAGTCGTCCAATCCGCACTGGGCCCGCGTGGACGACTAAGGCCTAATGATCCTATGCGGGTAGGCTCGTGCCCCTCGGTGGGGACGTTTAATGAACTGATAATGATGTTTTGTAAATTATCTCCTTCCCTCTCTAATTTCATATCTATACCACACAAGACCTCTACAATTCACTATCTCTTATCGGAGTCTTACTCAGAGTGAGTGAGAGAAATAGGGAATCTCTGTGTCAAATTTTTGAAAACCACCTTATTTTGCCGCGGAACACTTTGAGAGAGATTATGCATCCAGTCATATTATTATTTATATAAGCTTAGAAACCTTATTCTCTACCTATGTGATTCCCTTTTTGTCTCACTCTCTTTCACACTTTCTCCATCTCCCTAATACGAATTGCTGTCGGGCATTGTTCACCGAACACTTGATTTGTCCTATGCGAGCTTTGTGCTTCTCCCTCTTATACTATATATCCCTTATTTTTAACCTATGTCTGTCTTTCTCTTACCTAGACTCGTCACTGAGATTCAAACAATCATCATCATCATCATTACAGCCTAATTATGTCCACTGCTGAACGAAGGCCTCCCCTGATGATTTCCACGCGGACCGATCCCTTGCAGTTGACATCCATCTGCTACCCGCCACCTTAACCAGATCATCCGTCCATCTAGTTAGGGGTCGGCCTACGCTTCGCTTTCCGTTACGTGGACGCCACTCGAGAACCTTTCCGCCCCATCTGTGCGCACTATGTGCCCTGCCCACTGCCACTTCAACTTCAATCCTCTGGGCTATGTCGGTCACTCTAGTTCTCCTACGGATATCATCGTTTTGGATTTTATCGCGTAGGGAGACACCTAACATAGCCCTCTCCATAGCACGCTGAGCAACCTTGAGTCTATTCAAGAGGCCCTTAGTGAGCGACCAAACAATAGACAGAAGATATTATCATTGTTTCATCATAATTTACATCTCTATCTCGTTTTGTGAATTATCTCCCCTCCCTTTCTTATACAATATCTTACACAAAAACTCTATAACTATCTCTTATCATCTACCAATGTCATTCCCTATCCCTATTTTAAATTTTAATCTCCATCTCTCTCCTACTCAATCTATCTCTCGTACTAGTAGATTATCTCCCTCCCTCTATAATTCCGCAGATATTTGTCTACCTATGTCATTTTTTCTCACTCACTGTCACTCTTGATAATAATACACGCAGTGATGTTTAGTAGAATCTTTATTGAGTTGCACAAAACTCACAACAGAGGGCGCTACATGTATGTTTTGTTATTACATTAACAACTCTCCCCCACTTTCTCCCTCTCCCACTCTATCCCTCTCTCCCCCACTTTCTCCCTCTCACCCCCATCCTATCCCTGTCTCCCCCACTTTCCCGTATGTTCCTCAGCCCCTACCTGTCGGTGTGTGTGTGCATATGTCTCCGCAGGTTCCCCCGCCACTGGAACCGTCTCCCGCACTGGCCGCATACGAACTGCTGCCGAGCACTGTTCACCGAACACTTGATCTGCTCTATGTGAGCTTTGTGCTTCTCCGGATTCACTGTTTTCTCGGGTAGGGTGTCTTTTAGCTTCCTTCCGATGGGAACATGGAACAAAATAATTAATATAGCACTCGTATAGTTGGCGACCCATTTGGTGTAATGGTTGAGATTTCGGCTACTACACCAAAGGTTCCGGGTTCGATTCCCGGGAAGTACAAACATTTGGATGGACATTTATGTGTTGGTCTGGGTGTTTCCTATGTACAATTAGTATGTATTTAAAAAAAATTAAAGTTTGTTTATCAATTCTTTTACCCGTAATACAGGCTTCACGCTTACTCGTAGCTTGGGGCTAGATGGCGCTGGGGAATGTCCGTAGATATTTCATCATCATCAGCTCATTAAACGTCCCCACCGAGGGGCACGAGCCTACCCGTATAGGGTGATTAGGCCTTAGTCGTCCACGCGGGCCCAGTGCGGTGCGGACGACTTCACACACAACCTTCGAAACTTTTCGCAGGCGTGCATGAAGGTTTCCTCACGATGTTTTCCTTCACCGTAAGAGCGTCGGATAACGTACATATATTTTCAAAAATTCGAAAACACATTGGTACGTGGCGGGATTTGAACCTCAGCCCTCCTGGTAGGAACGAGACAGTCCACACCATTGAGCCACCGACGCTCTCAAGATATTTATTATTACTTTTTTTATTAATTTTATTTTTTAATAATCCATTAATTTTTCATGTCCTCCATATGTGACAAGCACTGGCGTGCCCTGTACGCAAAATCACATGACAAAAAACGGGCTCATAAAAATGTGAAATGAACGTGTTGAAAAACGATTAGTGGTTTTATTTTTCGTAGATATTTCTATGTATTTTGTGCTGTCGCGTCCAGGGCACGGCAATGCGTTTATAGCGTGACGTTCAAAAGGTTGTAGAGTTAATGTTATATAATGCTTACCACAGTTTCAATTGGATCTGATGTTTTGAACTGGTCTTCACGTGCTTCTGTAGGTTGGAAGTCGTCGTAAACGACAATCTATAATGATATGAGAATATGTGTGATGAAAAGGAAAGTATATATAAGTATGTTTATCCGTTGTTTAGACCATAATACAGGCTTCGTCTTAGTTTGGGTCTAGATGGCGCTGTGTGAATGTCAGTGGACATTAATTTATTTAAATAAATATCCACCGACATTCATACAGCGCCATCTAGCCGCAGAGTTTGTGATATGGATATTTAATAACGGATATACATGCTGATATACTTTTTTTGTAAATATAACATCAGCGGCGTGCACTCCATACATGCAAATAAGCAGTGCGTACCCCGTGCGTCCAGACAACCCGGAAAATAGCCAACATATTCAATGATTCCCACTTATTCGCCTATATTCTTCTACAGATTTGAAACCATAGGCGATCAGCTGTCATCAACAGCACTCATCATCATCATCATTCATCATTACAGCCCTAATTATGTCCACTGCTGAACGAAGGCCTCCCCTAATGATTTCCACGCGGGCCGATCCCTAGCAGTTGACATCCATCTGCTACCCGCCACCTTAACCAGATCATCCGTCCATCTGGTTGGGGGTCGGCCTACGCTTCGCTTTCCGTTACGTGGACTCAATTTGGCAAAAATATTTTTTGTGGTAAGTGTCACTAACTTTGCATACCCTACTCATAATCTCTGTGCACGCCACTGTATAACATATTATACATAAAATCACCCAGAGCAATACAGGCATGTGCGCACAAATGTTTGAACAATTTGGCTGTGGTTTAAAAGATTATGACTTACATTCAATAGGACGAAATAGAATTAGATATGAAAACAAACATCGTGAGGAAACCTTCACGCACGCCTGCGAAGAGATTCAAAGTTTGTGCGTGAAGTCGGCCAACCCGCACTGGGCCCGCGTGCCACTGAAGGGCACCCTCTACGGGTAGAGTCGTGCCCCTTAGTGGGGACGTTTAATGAACTGATAATATTATATTATTATCCACTGACATTCACACAGCGCCATCTAGTCCCAAGTTAAGCGAGAAGCCTGTATTATGGGTACTAAACAACGGATAAACATACTTATACATACATAATATAGAAAACACCCAGACCATTACAAACAGACATGTTCATGCACACAAATGTTTGTACTGGCCGGGGATCGAACCCGGAACCCTTGGTGTTGCAGTCGACCTCTCAACCGCAACATAAAATTCAATAAAATGAAATAAAAAATTAGATATGAAAACAAAATTATGAATTCAAATTGTTTCTCGGTTATATCCTAGATTGTAATTGGTACTTACCTACAAGGTTCACAGTAAGGTTTCCTCTTCTGCCCGGCTTCTATACGG
This sequence comes from Leucinodes orbonalis, assembly GCA_019425675.1. NCBI lineage: Eukaryota > Metazoa > Arthropoda > Insecta > Lepidoptera > Crambidae > Leucinodes > Leucinodes orbonalis. The sequence continues at coordinate 13,813 of PQWD01006279.1, forward strand.
TGGGTTTCCAGATGTTTCCTTAGAGAGGTCTTCCAACGGAACGACTTGGGGCAATGCTCGCAGGGGAACATTTGTTTGGAGCTAAAGAAAATATATATTGTTAGTTATGAACACAAAATCAAAAGGTCTTTTCTCAATTTGGGTCTTTAAAGAACACTTGCGTCAAATAAAGTTCAAATGGTTCGGACTGTAGTTATCTACTGAGGTGAATCTAGCAAAAAACTTATTAGTTACTCTTTTTAAAAAAATGTGTGTTTTGTACAGAGTTTCATCACTTCTAATCAAAACAATTATATGAAATATCTCAGATTCCTAAAACACATTCTGTCAGAATTAGTTGTCTGTCGAATGTTTTGTTAAAATGCCCATTATATCTAAATAATTATAACCTCAAAATGGATACACTCAACTTACAAACTCGTTTTATTTGACAGTCTAAAAAACGCTTTAGACCATTTTGTGACGTCATTCAATTTGTAAACAAAAAATCATCCCCCGTTTGACACTGAAACTCGTGGTCGGGAACGAAAGATCGTTAAATAATGCCATTTTTTTTAAATTATTAATAAAATTACATCTACAGACTCATGGTTCGTACTGTTTATAGTTTACGATTATTTTTAAATTAATTATTAAAATATTATGTTAGTGCTCCGCGCATGGGCAAAAGAATTGGTTAACGGGGGAATGGGATAACAGTCAGAATTAAAATAAATAAATATTTACATTAGGTAAAGAAGGTGGGTGAATAATAAAAAAAATATGAATGAAATTACTCTGTCTCTCTCTATTTTATTTGACATTAAAAAGCTCTCACCTGTCATTCGATTCTTTAGGGATTTTTTCGATTTCGGAGTCTTCAACACTATAGTCGAAATTTGATCTGAAATAGTTTAAAAAAACAGGTCGATCATGTGTCCTTACGGTAAAGGAAAACATCGTGAGGAAACCTTCACGCACGCCTGCGAAGAAATTCAAAGATTGTTCGTGAAGTCGTCCAACCAGCACTGGGCCCGCGTGGATGACTAAAGCATTGAGCTGGTGATGATGACTACTGGCAACGGCACACAATGTTCCGGGTTCGATTCCACAACACAACAAACATTCGTTGTTTAGTATCCATATTACAGGCTAATGCTTAGTTTGGGGCTAATGGCGCTGTGTGAATGTCAGTGGATATTTATTTATTTATCCGTTGTTGTTCTCCATTAATGCCGTTCTGTCACGGCCAGGCGTAACACTTACCATCAGATAAGCGTCCTGACCGTCCTACACTTGGTAACATAAAAAAATCGAAGGTTCTACAAATGAACCTAGGACCTATTCTATAAGACCACTCACCCAGCATGCACTGCCCGTAATGTTTGAGAGCAGCGCGTCGACTGTGGAACCGAGAGTGGCACGACGCGCATTGACACCGTCGTATATGTCTTCCCCAGTGGTAGTTGTATGACACTTCGGACGCGAACGTGCAACCACACACGCCACATTGATATGGCTTGCTCTGGAATTATAGAAACAAATAGTTTTAATAAAATAAATAAATATCCACTGACATTCACACAGCGCCATATAGCCCCAAGTAAAGCGTGAAGCCTGTATTATGGGTACTAAACAACGGATAAACATACATATATAATATTGTTTGTATATAAGGTATGTAACCTTATATACATAGAAAACACCCATACCATTACAAACAGACATGTTCATGCACACAAATGTTTGTACTGCCCGGGGATCGAACCCGGAATCCTTGGTATTGCAGTCGACGTCTCAACCGCAACACCAAATGGGTCGTCAAAAATAAAGCTCACGCCTTGGTCCCAGAGGGGTAGGCAGAGATGATGGAACGCCAGTTTGCGCGCTCCTGACAAACTTCCCTAGGTTCATTCACATCCATCAATATTTTCATACAAGCTCTTTTATTCCTTTTACTTGGGACCCCAGCCTTCTTAAAGACTTGACCAATGTGGTCAAGGTAAGTCCTTCTGGGTCGTCCCCGCCTCGTGTATCCTTCCACATTCGCACAATGAACCTGCTTTGCTATTCTCCTTTCACTCATGCGCTCCGAGTGCCCACACCATTCTAACATACAAATATTTTGTTTATTTCCTATTCAACCTATCGCATTCCACTGCTGGACAAAGGTCTCCCTCATATTGCGCCAGATATCCCGGTCCTCCGCTATCCTCATCCAGCATCCACCAGCGCCCGGCCGCAAGTGGGCGGTTCCTCAGTCCTACGCTACGCTTGCCGAGACGCGGTCGACGGACCGAGGTTCTGCAATATACGAGACCAGTCCACTGCCACTGTGACCGACATAGCCCTCCGGATCAGCAAGTTGAAGTGGCAGTGGGCTGGTCACGTATGTCGCAGAACCTCGGGCCGTTGGAGCAGACGAGTTCTGGAGTGGAGATCGCGTCTTGGCAAGCGGAGCGTAGGACCGAAGGACCGATCAACCACCCACTTGGGGGAGGTTGGATGAAAAAGTATATCTTCCGCAAAATAGTGAAGACCTATGTCCAGCAGTGGACTGTTATATATTTAAGTGAATACATTAAATCATTGCAATAAGAAGTCCCCACCTATGGACGCGAAAACAAGCTAAAGGAAAATTAACAAATACGGAATAAAACGAATACAAATGATGTGTTGACTACAAAATATGGACAGGAAAAAAACTTAGTGTTGTTCTAAATAAGTAGTAGGCGGTAGACTCGACACTGAGTCGTCTAGGTAGGTACCACCGCAGTGCCAAATATCGTCCCGGGAAATACCAGTTTCCGGATGAGGGCACTGTAGCTAGTGAAATTACCGGGTATAAGAGACCTAACATCTGTTGTCTCGGTGTCGGGCGCAGTGCGGCGTTTGATTGAGAATAATAACTGTTCATCAGTTGTTTGTCTCACTCAATGCCGCTCTATCATGGTCAGGCGTATCACTTACCATCAGGTGAGCGTCCAGATCGTCCTGTACACATATAACATTAAAAAAAATGTTATCAATTAAACTCACCTGATCATGTTTTATGGTTAAATGATCTTTAAGATCATCAGCATTCGGAAACGAGACAATACATGTCTCACATTTAAACATTGCATTTACATATTCCTCCTTTCCTGCCAACTCCACCCTCTCTTCCTTTAACTCTTCTGTACTCAACTCAATTTCCTCTATCACATCTTGATCTTTCTTCTTTTTACTTTTCTTCTCTATAACTTTTCTTTTTTTCTTTTTAATGTTAAACTCTATCAGTGCTTTGTCATCTTCTAGATTGTCAGAATTAGTGGAGATGTTGTCTTCTTCTTTTATATCATTTACATACTCCTCCTTTCCTGCCAACTCCACCCTCTCTCCTTTTAACTCTTCTGTACTCAACTCAATTTCCTCTATCACATCTTGATCTTTCTTCTTTTTACTTCTCTTCTCTTTAACTTGTCTCTTTTTCTTTTTAATCTTAAACCTATCAGTGCTTTGTCAACTTCTAGATTGTCAGAATTAGTGGAGATATTGTCTTCTTCTTTTATATCATTTGTCACGTCATCCTTTTCTAGTTTGACACTGTCAATTCTAATATCGAAGACTGAAGGTATTGAAGCAATCAATGCTTCAGATATACACAATCTAGGTGATCTTTTCAGTGTTGATGTGTCTAAACTCTAAAAAAAAATTAATTTCATATAATACAGTGGTAGATTCATGTATAAAATATGCATAATAATTTGACGATTAAAAAATATGACAGATTTGAATAAGTTTGAGTTTGCTGATATTTCTTGTTTCATAATATGTAGCCAGACAAAACAAATTCTGGGTCACAGCATAATCAGGGTTAAGTTATTGGGAGAGGCTTATTCAGTAATGAGGATGAACACTGGCAGAAAAAAACTAGCAGAAAAACACATTCTTTGTTCGACTTGATCCCATAAAATGCTGTTTTTGTTTATAACACTGTACTTCAGTGTGATTTGTTGAGAATTTTTTGAACATATTCCATTTAAAGTAGCCAGAAAGGCTACTTTAAATCATTTCATTTCGTTTTTTCTGCCAGGTTTAGCTTCATTATTCAGCAGCTGAGTTTATCATGTGGCTTATAAGATGGTCATGATGGGTGATGATTTGTATAGCTGTCATCATCATCAGCTCATTAAACATCCGCACCGAGGGGCACGAGCCTACCCGTATAGGGTGATTAGGCCTTAGTCGTCCACGCGGGCCCAGTGCGGATTGGACAACTTCACACACAACCTTCGAATCTCTTCCTTGGAGTGCGTGAAGGTTTCCTCACGATGTTTTCCTTCACCGTAAGAGCCTCGGATAACGTACATATATTTTCTAAAATCTGAAAACACATTATTACGTGTCGGGATTTGAACCTCAGCCCTCCCAGTAGGATGGCGACAGTCCACACCATTGAGCCACCGACGCTCTTGTATAGCTGTAAGCACACATAAATATTCATACATCTATGAATAAATAATGTGCTTTTGCTTTCTTACAAAACTTACCCGATCAGAGTAGTCTTTTAATATTTGGCAGCACTGTTTCACTTGGCTTTTAAATTTGACAAATTTACGAAGTAACGCCTCACACTCCCAGCACAAGTGTGCGGGATTTATTGGTGGTGTTGACTGAAACAGAATCAAAGATATCAGATATAGAGTATATTGGTATTAACCCAAGGGAAACAATTTATAAGGTTGTATGCCTAGAAAGTTTGCAAGAAATGCTTAATCTTTGCCAATAATATTGGAGTTTTCATATGGTTCAAACTCCTTTGTCTATGAATTCTTACTGACAGGAAAGAATTTATAGAACACTATTAAAGAAGTAAAGGAAAAAATAGAAGATCATTATCAGGCCAAAGGAACATTTTTATTATTGTGAAATATTTATTTTGTTTAAGTTCAATTTAAGTTATTTTTATTGAAAGAAAGAAAGAAAGAAAAAATCTTTATTCAAATAAATCTGTTACAGATACTTTTTGTTACAGATACTATTATTCATGTAATTTATGAACACATAGTACAAAAACAGAAGTGCCGAGTTTTTTGAGTACTAGTGCAAACACTTATAAAAAACTAAATGATTTTTACACTGAAAAGGTAACTGGCATAGTACTGGTAGATATCCAAAATTGTAAATAATTTCTGATCTAAATTCCAAGTCACAGTTTCCAGAAATTCATCTGCATGTCTCAGCCTTAAGCTTACAGAGAAATCGGTGATATAATAGGTAGGTAGGTGGGTAATAAGGATCTATAGTGTCACAGGTTAGGAAATACTTTAAATCCGCTATTAGGCATGATTGGTGTCCAGTATGGTCCATATTTGTACTTGAAATCTAAAAAATTGCTTGAAATATTTAATACTAGAAATAGTTTCTCCTCCAAATTCATAGCACCTATGAATGTCGTTAGCTCTATAGTGAGGTACATTAACTTGGCTATTGACAGTGTATTTTCATTTAAAAAATAAGGCATTTTGAAGCAATGTATAGGCTGACAAGAAAAGATTATAGCATAGCCTGGTTAAACATGTATTTGAACACAATATTATGAAATTCTACACTTAATTACCGGTTCTTCATTCAGGATCTGTAAAAAACAGTCTTTATCCAATATTCATCCAATCTTATTGTTTTGCGCACCAGCACATAGACAACCACAACACAGATCGCTTATTAATCTGTTCATTGTGATAATTGTAGCATAATAACACTTTTAATTACAAACTTTAATTCATAAATAGTAAAAACTAAAACAAATTTAATTTTGTTTAGCAACGCTGATGATAGCCATTTTCAGAACGTCAAATACGTTTAGTTTTCACAATAAAGTATTACAACCAACAGATTTACAAACTAAAGGTTTAGTTTGTAAATCTGTGATTACAACCCTGCAAATTGGATTTGTGAATGTTTGTTTATGTATTCATTTTAAAATGTAGACATGGTAACCAAACTGGCATCTTGTTTGCATAAAAGCAATATTTTTTTGCAAAACAACTATACAAGTTATCCAAACCAAATCCAAACAACATAGCGAACGAAACGAATATCTTCTCGTTCCATTGTAAGTAATGAAATGTCATATCTTGAATTTAACTAAAATCACATCTTGCTTAATTTGAAAATTTAAAACCTAGACATGCATAACACAAAAATATTTTATTTATAATTATATTGTAATATTTTTCTCTATTGACTTTTGGATTATTCTTTAAGAAATTGGTTTTGACCTACAAGTAAGTAACGCGTATTAAGGAAACAATTGTGGATGCAATGGATTGGCAATTAATTGGATTGTTTAGTTTTCAGACTTTTCAATGAAAATGGTAGATTCTTTGGTTAAGCCTAATGAGTTAAATGATAACTTCAAAAATAGCCGTACAACATATCACCAAAGCATATGTTTTGCTGTTTGTCACAAAATGCAATTTTGTTAACCTAGCAACATGTAAACATACAGGTTTCTTTGAGTATTTCTACATTTATAAGGTGAGTTTTTACTACAATATTATTTATAAGATAACATATTTTTATTTGAGTCATATGGATTAAGTTGTGTAGGTACTAAAAATATAATTTTTAAATTCATATAATACTGATAGTTGAGATTGGCATCTTAATGGAACAAAATGGCGGACGTTTAAAAAACTCTAAAATAATTTTAATTGCTATAAAATACGTTAATTATTCTTTTGCAATACTATTGCACTCATCTGTTGCGTCGTACAGGGTACTAGTCAGTTGTATCATTATTTATTTATTTAGGTCTGTCAACAGTTTGTTACACCATTACATGAGTACTTATATACTAAATAAAATTCACACTAATAAAAGACAAACACAATATGCACATTAAAACTAGATATTGATTACTATACTTAGGGCAAGTGACGGTTGTGGCCACCGACCCCTTTGTGGCCATTTAGAACTTCAAATCGTTATAACTAAGGCAAAGACAATATATTACTGTATGGTTTACGGGATTAAAAATATCTACTATTGGCATCACTGATAGCATTGAAAGCTTTGGTGTGTCAAGCTTCAATTAAAGGTTAGAACTTTATTTATTTCTCATAAAGAATATACATAACATTCACTTACTGAGAAAAACTTTAACATCATGTTATAAATAATAAATCTGTGTGCAAGACGGTGAGCATAATTATCGTAAGAATAAAAAAATATGTAAGGTACGTTGAGGTCGCAAACTTCTGCGTCAATTTGTACAAATTACTTGTTTGTCAAGTTGCACCGATCGACCACGGATTTAAAGCGCACAGAGCGGACTTTCATTGTGGATGTGGCATAGACGTTTCAATAATTAATAACTTTAGTATATTACATGCGCATTAAAATATACTTTACAAAACCCATCAAACCTAACCACATATTACTTTTGAATTTAACTATATTAAATTTAATTATATTAAATTTAATCAAATTTCTTCTAGTACGTATTTTTTTAGTTGCATTTTAAAGCTTAATAAAGATTTGGCGTTCTTAATCTCTACGGGTATTTTGTTATAAATCTTTACACCTTCAAATGTGATATTTTTAATACCGTAGTTAGTTCGCGGAGTGCAAGAAACTAAGTTATTTGCATTTCTTAAAGGCATCTTTTGTGTTTTTCCTTTTTTCTGGAAAGACAATGATGAGTGGATCTGGTTGTTTAATATTTTATGAATTAAGATGCTCGTATAGTATGTATATGTTTGCTTGACAGTCATTATTTTAGTCTCTTCATAAATTTTCTTTGAAGGCGTACGGAAATTGTAATGAAATAAACATTTTAGTAATTTATTTTGAGCAATTTGTATTCTTTCTAGATTTGATTTAGCTGCGGTGCCCCAAATTTCAACCAAGTAATCTAAATGAGGTTTTATTAGTGAATTGTAAATAATATATTTAACTTTGCGCGGAATACATGTTGCAATGTTGCGTATAATACCAGTCAAAGAAGTTAATTTAGTGTTAATTTTGTCTAGGTGCTGTTTCCAGTTTAATTGTTTGTCAAGAACAAGACCAAGATACTTCTCATGAGTTTTTTGTTTAATTGTTTCGTTATTTATCTTTATATCTCCAAAGTTGTTCATTCTTTTGTTTTTAGCTGCAAATATGATAAAATTTGTTTTTTGTGTATTAATAGTAAGCATATTTGATAAAAGCCAATCATTAAGCAGATTTAAGTCATTTTGAGCTTTTAATCTAAGAGTTTGTATTGAATGACCAAAATAAAATAAACTTGTATCATCTGCATATAAGGTGATATCAGCTGAAAGACCTATGTGTTGTATATTGTTAATATAAATTAAAAATAGGAGTGGACCCAAAATTGAACCTTGGGGCACGCCGTAGGTAATCGGACTAGCAGAGCTCTGGTGTACACCTATTTTTACGATTTGTTTACGATTTTGGAGATATGAATTGAGAATATCATGAGCCTTGCCAGTAATACCAATTTCGAAGAGTTTGTTGAGGAGAATTTTATGAGAAATCGTATCAAAGGCTTTTTTGAGGTCGACAAAGATACCAAGCACTATTTGTTTTTTATCTATTCCGTTTTTAATTTTAGTAGAGGTCAATTGATGCTGAGAGTGTATTAGACCTTGGTCTGAAACCGTACTGTTTTTTGTATAAAATTTGTTTAGTATTTAAATATTTATCTATCCTATAGTAAATTACTTTTTCAAAGATCTTTGAGATTACTGGCAAGACGGAAATTGGACGGTAGTTGCATGGATCAGACCTGTCTCCTGATTTATGAATCGGTGTCACTTTTGCAATTTTAAGGCTGTCGGGGAAAACTCCTCGATCTAGACAGTCATTTATGCAATTTGTTAATTGAGTCACTATAAGTTTTTTAATAGATTTAATCGATTTAGTACTGATACCATCGATGCCACAACTCGTATTGTCGTCCAGTCGATCAATTATCTTAGTAATTTCCTCCGTGGTTGCTGGCTCGAAGTGGGCTAATTCTTTGGTTTCTTGCTCATTATGCACTCGAACTGTGTAATTTTGGCTTGGCATTTGTGTGGTGGCGATTTTATTTGCTAATACCGAGCCAATGTTTGAGAAGTAGGTATTAAAACACTCGCAAATTTGTTTTTCATCTGTGATAATTGTGCTTGAGTTCACAATTAGTTTGTTTGGGCCGACTGAGTCTTTTATTTTATTAACTGATAGGTTTTTTATAGCCTTCCACATTTTTTTTGGCTTCTTTATATGGTTCTTGAAGTAGTTGAGGTAATACGATTTTTTTGTTTTCTGTATCATATTACAGACTCTGTTTCTAAATTCTTTAAATTTAGCTTCTAAGTCTATGTTAGATTGATTTTTTTTGTATTTGTGCCACAATTTGTTCCTTTCATTTATTTCGTGTATGATGTCTTTATTTATCCAGTCTTGCCGTGGCGGGTTCAATAATTTTGTTTTTTTAATTTTTGCCTTCAATGTGCAGTTCGATATGATTTTCTCCAAAGTGTTGTAATCGTGTGTATTTATTTCAGTTACATTATTAAGAGAGTTTTCCACCATTTCATGGAGTTTGCTATAATGTATCGTTGAGTAAATAGCTTTTTGAAGTGGTATGGGCTGGTAGTTCTCTATTTCCACATATATTTGTTTGTGATCTGACATAGAAGAATCAATAATGTAATCAATAATTAATTTAACAAATCATTATTGTTTAACAAGCGTGAATTGTTCTAAGTCTAGCAAAAGGGATAAGGCGAGCGGGTCAGTAAACAATCAATATTTCTTAAATCCTTCTTATTTTTTTATATGTTCATGTTAATCCTTCATATAAAATACACTGCCTAAGTGGTAGTAATGATATTTTATCGCTATTTGTTTATTAAGTTAGTTTATGAGAGGTACCACTAATGGAACCGAATGAATGAATTTTCCCAGCTTTGGCCACAAGACTGGCCAAAAGTAGTGTACATAGAACCCCACTTTTGCCATTTAGTTTTTATGGTGATTTTTCAACTTAATTACTTAGCTATTTTGGTATAAGTAATCTAATCTAATCTAACTCTGAGAATGAATATTCTCAGAGTTACGATTATAATGCCTCCATCGAAACCAAACACTAAAAAAATTGGTGTCGTGAAAAGAAAATTGTTCCAGTACTCACTGCATAAAATAACATTAACATTGAATGCAATAAATAATGGGATGCCCCAAAGAGATTTTAACGTACCTCGAACGATTTTCAAATAAACTTTTTAATAATTTGAATTATCTTCTTTTTATTTTTTGATGAATTTTGATGGCCAGAACTGGTACATGACTGTGGCCAAAAATGGGGTAAATCTGGCCAAAAATGGCACAAATGCCCATTTTTTATTCTTTTCTTCGCGATTATTTTTCCATTAAATAATAATGAAAAAAAAAAGTATCCGTAGGCTAGATTTATACATATTTAATCACTTTTTACAAGAAATATTTCCGTGATAACAAAAACTATAAAATGATGCCTCAAAGTCGTCAAAATTCTTCAAATGGCCAAAACCGGGTCACCTACTATTAAATTTATTAAAAATAATTTACAACAACCAATCATGATAAGAAATTTCGTATTGCTTTTCGATTTCTTCTTAAATTGTCAGTAATATCACAGATTAAATAATATATACTACCTGGATATATTACTGAAGCTATTGAATAGTTTGCATATAAATAATTATACCTACCAACTAAAATATAATATTTTTTCCTACAATTACAGTGTGTCATGTCTTGAGTAAATAAATAATCGCAAATCCTATACTGTTACAGATTGAATATCAAACTTCGTCAGTTTGCATACAATGTCATCATTTTCTGAAGCAAATAGAGGCTTTCAAAGCTCAGGTGGACAAAAGCCTGGAAATATTAAACAGCCAGGTATATAACTTATTCTAAGTATTAGTATTAGATTTTTGAATACCTAATTATAGTTGTGTATTGTATCGGTGGCTCAATGGTGTGCCAGGAGAGCTGAGGTTCAAATCCCGAAACGTACCAATGTGTTTTCGAATTTTCAAAAATATATAATGTACGTTATCGACGCTCTTACGGTGAAGGAAAACATCGTGAAAACCTTCATGCACGCCTGCGAAGAGATTCGAAGGTTGCGTGTGAAGTCGTCCACCGCACTGGGCGCGCGTGGATGACTAAGGCCTAATCACCCTATACGGGTAGGCTCGTGCCCCTCGGTGGTGACATTTGATGAGCTGATGATGATGATTGTATCGCTATAATTTTGGTTTAGTTGTTTTTCTACACTAAACTAAAGGTTTAGTTTATAAATCTGTGGTGACAACCCATGTGAGATAATTATTGAGACATCTGCCATTACACTAAAGGTTCGATCCCCGAGAAGTACAAAAAAATATTTAGACTCACAAGCCCAATAGCGACATTCCTTTCTTACTCAATTTTAGTAAGATTAACGTTGAATCTCGTTCTGGAATATGGGCTTAACTGTTTCTATATCAATATTATACATAAAAAGTGTGTATTTACAAAAAACAAAGAATAATATGACGTGTGCTTATCTGTTTAGTTCCTAAAGTACAAGATTCTCGCTTGAATTGTGGCCAGATTTTAGTGGATATTTATTATTATTGTTTCAGGTAAAACTATTAGAGAAACCAAAATGTTTTCGCAACCTCCAATCATCTAATACAGAGGTCACAACTATAGCCGATGGCTTATTGGATGAATGCAAGACTGAACCGACAGTCCAAGCGACCACATCACGCCAAGACCACTACATTAGTTTCGAAACTGACATAAAAATCGAACACGAAAGTTTTCCGGATTTTGACAATGACATCCCGCTGTCAAAGATTAAAAAAGAAGAGAAGAAAAAAAAGAAGAAGTCAAAGGCGAAAGCGGCCAGTGTCTTAAAGGCGAGTGCACAAGATGGCAAACGACGATCGAACCTCAAAGATAAGTATGAGGGGAAAATCGTCCTTGTAAACCAGAATAGGGAGGAGCTGATGTTAGAAAGGGAGAAAGAGGCGAAGAAAGAGACGTATTTGAAACTGCCTTTTAGATGCGAAGACTGTATTGTAGGGTTCGACCACGAGATTAATTTGAAAAACCATATAGAGAGCCGACATACAGAGGTAAGAGTACTAGATGTAGTTTCTTATGAGAGTTATGACCAGTTACAAGGATGTTGGACAACTTCCACGCGGGCCGATCCCTAGCACTCGACATCATAGGCTCATTTGATTGGGGTCTACGCGGCGATATATTAAAATATATCGCCGCTCGAAGAGGGCTGGTGACACGTATCGCAAGACCAATACAGCAGACGAGTTCTGGAGTGGCGACGTTATGTTGGGGCCTTAGATAAACAATAAAATATCTAGATGCGCAATCACGAAGAAATATCAACCAAAAAATGTTCGAGTTGCTTGACACATGTTATATTTATGACATAACAATGGGTACAAAATCGAAAGCATGAGCAGTATACAACGACACAAAGACATGAAGCGAGCGACGTGATTACGAATGAAAATTTTGCCCAACTGACGCGATGGGTAGAATTTTGCCGCGGACACTTTTTAGTGAGATTATGTTATCCAGTTAGTTTATTATCTAGTTAGTTTGTTGTCTAAGGTTGCGCGTAGCGTACGACACCCGGCCCGATGAATCCGCTACTTGGAGGTCGCTGATGGAGGCTGGATGAGGGAAGCGGTGGTCTGGGATATCTGGCGCAGGATGGGGGAAACCTATGTCTGCATCAGTTTTAAGAGAGGCAGATGCATATTATATATAGACACACCCTGACCAATACAAACAGACATGTTCATACGCTCAAATGTGTATAGGTACTGCCCGGGATCGAACCTGGAACCCTTGATGTTACCCATCTCAACTGTTACACCACATGGCTTTGTGTACTCACTTGTTAAACATTGGTTCTGATTCTAGAGGAAAGGTGGATTTGAATGCGACATATGCAGATCTGTGCTGAAGAATCAGACCACATTCAAAGAACACGTGAAAAGGCACTTTCAAAGGTAAGCAGATTCTTGTCGACTGTCCATTGCTGGACTTATGGCATAATATGCGATTGTGAGGTATTTTAACGTGATCTCCACGGTTGGGAAGGTTAGGAGCCAACATCATCAGCTCATTAAACGTCCCCACCGAAGGGCCAACCCGTATAGGGTGTTAAGGCCTTAGTCGTCCACGCGGCCAGTGCGGTTTAGCTGACTTCATGCACATCTTTGAATGTCTTCGCAGGCGTGCGCAGGTTTCCTCACGATGTTTTCCTTCACCGTAAGAGCGTCGGATAACGTACATATGATTTCGAAAATAGGTTAGTAGTCGAATATATTAAAAGGAACGATCTAATGGTGTTAAAACTCTATTTATTTCCGAAAACATAATAATAATAACATAATAATTTTATTTAGTTTTAAGTTTTTATGCCTATGGCGAACCACAGAAGTTCCTATTATTATTATTTTCCAACCCTGTATACCCATGTTTTTGAATTATAAATAAATTAAAATTAAATTAATAATAAAATTACTTGTCTAGTCTGGCATTTTCTCTCTTCTCTTCTCTTTAGCGATAAGACCGCCTTGTTTGTACACTTTTTGTTCTGTCTTTGTTTTCACTTATGTGCAATAAAAGTTTATTATATACATATTTTTGTGTATTTTATTGTATGTATTTCATTGTATTGTCATCGGTGAATGCTGTGTACACCTGTATTGACATACATACAACTCTAAGTTGTAAGGAAATTGTGTACTCTTAATGCTCTGTGTGTTATGTTGTTGGTGTACCTAATTAAAAAATAAATTCGGTATTCTCCACCATCCGCAATATAATACCAAACCTTATTTTTATATGAAGGCACCTTATTTTATTTTCGTTTCATTGATCACTTTTGTTTATGTGCAATATTGTATTTTAAATACACTGAAACCAATAAATACTAGATCAACTGATGATAGTGAGCAATGACGTCACATTTCAATAATGTCAAACGAAACGTTCCTTTTTGACAGTTCATAAAAAGTGTGTCAACGATTAGTGGTGTCAAATACCCAATTATTAGGTATTAAATGTAGGTGTTGGCCCCACCACTGTTTCCAGGTACGAATGCGTGGAGTGCGGCAAGCGGAATAACAACCTCTACTCGGTGATGCAGCATTATAATGTGCAGCACGGGACCATTGACGCCCAGTTCACTTGTACCGACTGCGGCTTCATTTCCAAGTGAGTACAAGAGATAAGGCCGTAATTTAAACACATTAACTAATTTACTAGGTGGTACACTCGGTACTACGAGCTAAGTCGTCCAAACTTTCTCCCGAAACCCTGGATTTGATGAGGCTGAGACGCGAGATGCCATCTGCTGCTGTTGCTTCGCCAGAATATCAGGCTCTCTCCAAGCGGATACGAAAACTCGTTCGCAGGGACCTCCGCTGTTTCAATACAAGGTTCATTAAGGACCTTATTGAACAGAACAGGGGACCCAAAGTTTTCCAAAAACCACTTGGGAAGAGCCATCTGGTTAAGCTTAAGACAGCAGATGGGCAATTACTTGCGACTCGCCCACAGATCCTGGAAGAGGTTGAGAAATTCTATGGACGACTGTTTTCATCGAGCGCTCATCAGCCACAGACCGAGGACACCGAAGATCCACGTGCCCCACTAAGGCGCCATTATACGCAGGATATCCCGGATGTTGACGTTAGCGAGATTAGTGCAGCACTGGAGCAACTCAGGAATGGGAGGGCCCCGGGGGATGACGGTATTACGACAGAGGTCCTAAAAGCCTCTAGGTACCATCGCAGTGCCAGATATCATCCCGTGAAAAGGAGTGTTAAGCACTTTGCTATGAGGGCACTGTAGCTATTAAATTACCGGGTATAAGAGACTTAACATTTGTTGTCTCGGGTGACGGGTGCAGTGCGGCATTGATGGAGGATAATGTCTATCAGTTATTGGTCTCCTTCAATGCCGCTCTGTCATGGTCAGGCGTATTTACCATCAGGTGAGCGTCTTGACCGTTCTATACACTTGGTAACAACAAAAAAATATGAAAGGATCACCAAAAAGTGTTACAATAATACCTCATTATCATCAGCTCGTTATGCGTCCCTAAGAAAGGGCAAGAGCCTACCCGTATAAATAAATAATAAATAAATATCTACTGACAATCACACAGCGCCATCTAGCCCCAAGTTAAGCGTAAAGCCTGTAATATGGGTACTAAACAACGGATAAACATACATGTATACATTTTTTTTTTTTTTTGTAAATACATACATATTATACATAGAAAACACCCAGACCATTACAAACAGACATGTTCATGCACACAAATGTTTGTACTGCCCGGGGATCGAACCCGGAACCCTTAGTGTTGTGGCCGACCTCTCAACCGCAACACCAAATGGGTCGTCATATATATCGTATAGAGTGTATAGGCCTTAGTCGTCCACGCGGGCCCAGTGCGGATTGTTCAATCCGCACTGGGCCTTCACGCACAACCTTTGGATCTCTCGCAGGCGTGTGCAGGTTCCTCATGATGTTTTCCTTCACCGTAAGAGCGTCGGATAAACGGTTCCCGTAAAAAAATAATTAATGTTTGTAGTGAACATTAATTATTGTAGGTTAGCCGAACGGCCTAGACATCCAATTAGATGGCTAATTTAATCAGATGGCTGCGACACATGTATTTTGTTTCGCAGCTCGCACCGTGCGTACCGCTACCATCGGGACAAACACAAGAAGAAGCAACAGTGCTTGATCTGTGACAGCACTTTCGTCAACAATACCGGCCTACGCGTGCACATGTTGTGAGTAATTGTTTTTATCATACAACTAGGTGTTCCCCGCGGAATTACTCGCGGTATAAGATTATATTGTTCTCTCGCAGTAAAATATAACCTAAAGGTGCGCAAAACTGAAGTTTGAATTGTTATATTTTTCCTAAAAAGAAAGTATTTAGTTAAATAAAAGCTTGTTTTTCTTTATTACATCAGCTACCTGCCGAAAAAAATCCCGTCCAAATCGGTCCAGCCATTGCAGAGATTACCTGGAACAAACAGAGAGACAGACAAAAATTTAAAAATCGTTATAATGGCATATGTACCGTATACATAATCATATGCATGAAGAAAAAAATTGTTAATTCAATATTACAAACAGACAATCCAATTTTATTTATATGCAATAGATAATAGATTAAACTAGTTTATTCTCTTTGCCGGACCGTATCACTCGTGTCAAATTCGTGGTAACACGGTAACTTTTTCCTGGTTTCGAAAACCGAATACTATTTTTAGCTTCATACATGAAAACTGCAAAAAGTCCCATATAATTTTCTCCCCTCTTTTAAGGCTTTGGGGGCCGATTTCCAATAAAAAAAAGGAAGCAATTTTATTTGTTAGTGACAAATAATCCGCATACAAATTTTAGCCATTAAACTTATCAATTGCGGAATACTCTATCAATCTCCCATGCCCCATTTCAGGAAATCTCACTAAGACAAAAAGTAGCCTATGTCACTCTCCATCCCCAATATCTCCATTCGAAAAATCACGTCCATGTTTTAAAACACTATTTGTTCGCCTTCCCGTTGTGCCGTGAAAGACGGACAAACAGGCCCACTTACACATTCATAATATTAGTAATGGATTATCTTGAAGTAATGTCTCTTAAAATTATCTTGAAGCAGCAGCACAGCAGTGGAATATTAATATTAACCCTTTGAACGCCCAATGACACTTAAAGGCGCCAGAAACAATAGATTTTCAATTGTGTCTGGATTCCAGTCGTTCAAAGGGTGATCATAAACGGATTAATCGAAACCACGTTTATCCATACTCTAGCATGAGCGTAGCCTGTCTTGGGCTCAGGGTGGGGCAACAGTGAACCTATCCCCCCCATCCCCCGGTATTTTTTGTTCTAATATGTGAGAGCCAGAGTGGGGCAAGAGTTTGCCCCAGTGGGGCAAAGCCCATGTACCCTAGTTCGATGCACGACCAATCCACTAGGGTGTACTCAAACCACGTTTATTCATGCCCCAGAACGGTGCACAACCAATCAACGCGGGTGTACTCGTGCGACAAATGCGACAAGTCGTACAAAGCGAAGTCGGGTTTGAGCGCGCATATATCGGCCTCCCATACTGGTGCCGGCGCGTACTGCGCGCCCTGCGGGAGACACTTCCGCACCGAGCACAACCTCGCGCACCACCGGAGGACTCACTCCAGCCATGTCACTGATGATGCCAAGTGAGTAGGAAGTATTTCAGGTCAGACGAGGTGCGGTGGGGAAAATAATAGTCATTTCGGAGGAATTTGAAGTGTACAAGACGATAAGGACGCTCACCTGAGGGTAAGTATACGCCTGACCATGATAGAGCGGCATTGAAAGAGACCAATAACTAATAGACAATAATTATTCTCCATCAATGCCGCACTGCGCTCTTCACTCGAGACAACAGATGTTAGGTCTCGTATACCCGGTAATTTCATTAGCTACACTGCGGTGGTACCTACCTAGACGACTCAGTATTGAGTCTACCACCTAGTAAATATGAAGTTTTTAAATGTTCAAGCTATAATCCTCACTTTCCTTGATATATCTCGGGAACCACTTGAGGATATTTCCTCAAATTTGGCATATCGTTGCGACTATTTCATGACTACTTCTTGGAACCTATACCAATTCGATTGGCTTCATCGTTTTCCTGAAAAAATTAGAATCGTTTTTTTTCTACCACCTAGTAAATTTGAATAAATAAGACGGCCTGATGCTGAAGATGAATATAATAATGAATGATATATATTGATATATATAATAATATATATTTCCACAGGTTAATATGCGACGAGTGCGGCAGTAAATTTGTGACGAAAACCGCTCTGAAACAGCACATCGACTTTGTTCATCTCAAATCCAAGAAGTTCGAGTGTCAAACATGCAAGAAGGTTAGATTTTAAATATTAAAATATTATTAGTGTTACAAACCAGATGTTGTGTGGCGAAAGCCCAAAATTATTTCCCATAATTCAATATTGGAATCTCCTTGTTTAGGTAGGTACTACTAACCAGTGGCGTGCTTCATATATGCAAATAAGCAGTGCATACCCTGTGCGTGCAGACAACCCGGAAATATGCCAACATATTAAATAATTCCTCTACAGATTTGAAACCGTAGGCGATCCACTGTCGTCAACAGCACTCAATTTTACAAAAATATAAATTATTTATTGTTTATGCGATTAGTGTCACTCACTTTGTATACTCTACTCATAAACTCTTTGCACGCCTCTGCCATAATCTAATATTGAAATCTCTTTTAGGTACTGCTTTCATTTAAAGTAGCAATATTTCACAGGTGTTCAAAAACGGCTCGGCCTTGAAGAAACACGATGACTTTGTGCATAAGAAACTGCGGCCGCCGCGGAACAAAATATGCGATATATGCGGCCGAGGGTTCACTGTAAGTGTCATAGTGTTTGTGGAATTCACACGTGGACGTTGGGTAGTGACATACGTGAAAACGTATGTCACTACCCAATGGGCAGACTTTTGCTTATCTAAGCAGTTAGATTGAACAGTGTCGTGATAAATAAATATAATATGTATGTATTTAAAAAATACAAGTATGTTTATCCGTTGTTTAGTACCCATACTACAGGCTTCACGCTTAACTTGGGGCTAGATGGCGCTGTGTGAATGTCAGTGGATATTTATTTATTGATGCTCAGGTGTTTTTGTAACGATTGGAATGTTTTTTTTTTATTAATTTGATTTCGACAATGCTGCAGTCGCTAGCAGTAGTTACTCCGATGCCATATCTGGTTTATTTTTAATTCCAAAATGTGGTTGAATCCAGTCGCTAGCAGTACTCCGATGCCATATCTGGTCTCACACGGGCGAGATGTTATTCCCTTGCGCGCACTGTCCCGATGACATTTAAATTAGGTGTTTTTGTAACTAAATGTTTTTGACACAATGATGCAGTCGCTAACAGTTCTTCGATGCCATATCTGGTTTATTCAATAATAATACATATCCACTGACATCCACACAGCGCCATCTAGCCCCAAGTTAAGCGTGAAGCCTGTATTATGGGTACTAAACAACGGATAAACATACTTTTATATATTTTTTTGTAAATATATACATATTATACATAGAAAACACCCAGACCATTACAAACAGACATGTTCATACACACAAATGTTTGTACTGTCCTTGGATCGAACCCGGAACCCATGGTGTAGAAGTCGACGTCTCAACCGCAACACCAAATGGGTTTTAATGCCAAAATGTTGTTCAATCCCCATGACGTGTAAATTAGTAGCTTTGATGCTCAGGTGGTTTTGTTACGAAATTAGTTTTTTTAGTAATTTGAATTCCACAATGATGCAGTCATTAAAAGCACTTCAATGCCATATCTGGTATATTTTTAATTCCAAAATGTTTTTTAATCCATTTTCAAATTCCAAAATGTTTTTCATTCCAGTCGCTAGCAGCACTTCGATGCCATATCTGGTTTATTTTAATTCCAAATTTTTTTCAATTCAGTCGCTAGCTGTAGTCATAACTACTCATAACAAATACCTATAATAATGATAACAATTGACGATTCAAAAGTGTCTAACAGATTTATTTGAATAAAGTTTTTTTTGTTTGTTTGACGTCTTGGCAAGCGTAGCGTAGGACGCCCTCCGGCCCGATGGACCGACGACTTGCGAAAGGTCGCTGGTGGAAGCTGGATGAGAAAGGCGGAGGACCGGGATGGCGCAAAATGGGGGAGACCTATGTCCAGCAGTGGACTGCAATAGGTTGAAGAGAGAGAGAGAGATGTCTGGTTTATTATTAATTACATTTTTTTTTAATTAAGTCGCTAGCGGTACTGCGATGCCATATCTGGTTTATTTTTAATTCCAAAATGTTTTTCAATCCAGTCGCTAGCAGTACTCCGATGCCACATCTGGTCTCACACGGGCGAGCGGCCGTTCCCGTGCGCGCACTGTCCCGCCACGTTCGCCCACCCGGCCGCGCGGTACACACACACCAAACTGCTACACGCAGCGCGCAAATGACGTGAGTGCATACGTCATTAGTTACCAACTAAGTTAGTTGACCCATTGAACGCCGGGCCTCCAGACACAATAGAAAATCTGTTGTGTCGGGTGACTTAAGGCGTCATTGGCGGACAATGGGTTAAGATTTTTCTTATGATTCCGTACTTAGGTTGCCTGGAAGAGATCGCCGTGTGCGTTGAGGCCGTTATTGATGCATATTAAAAAAATGAAAATGAAAACCGGGGTACCGGGTATAAGAGACCTAACATCTGTTGTCTCGGGTGGCGGGCGCAGTGCGGCATTGACGGAGAGTAATAACTGTCTATCAGTTGTTTATTTTGCTTCAATGCCGCTCTGTCATGGTCGGGCGTATCACTTAACATGAGATGAGCGTCCTGACCGTCTTGTAGACTTTAAAACAAATAAAACATCATATCTGATTTTATCCTAAATGAAACCCCGAGCATAGCTCGCTCCATTGCCCATTGAGTCAGTTTAAATTTTGGTTTTAAAGTATATAATATAAATGTGTACATTTGATTGCCCTTCATTCTACTGACGGTAAAAATATTTATTTGGCTTGACCGATAAACGTATTGTTTATGACTGCAATAAAATGAACACCGTTTCAGCATTCGATAAAATGTGTTCGAACCGGTGCAAGAAACATGCTATATGGGTTCATGACATTAATACTTGTAGGTGAGTCAACAGTGAACAGTCGAAGATTCTGATTCATCATCATCATCATACGTCCCCACCGAGGGGCACGAGCCTACCCGCAAGGGTGTATAGCTCTTAGTCGTCCACGCGGGCCCAGTGCGGGTTGGACTACTTCACGCACAAGCTTTGAATCCCTTCGCAGGCGTGCGCAGGTTTGCCTTCACGATGTTTTCCTTCACCGTGAAAGCGTCGGATAAACGTACATAATTTCTAAAATACGATCACGATGTTTCATTATGTTTTCCTTCACCGTAATTGCGTACATATAATTTCGAAAACTCGAAATGTCATTTAAACGTGGAGTGGTGACAGCAATTATATAATTATTCTCACATGTATTTTTTGTCTTTCATCAGCGACAACTCATCGAGTCCTCGCGAAATCAATCAACATGGCGTTCCAAACGTCCCTGCAATTAGATTCGAAGGAGGAAAGCAAATTATCCTTCTACGATTCAATGCGGAACCTAATAAAAAATCTAGCTCTTACCCTAAAACTGGAATTCGAGAGAAGTCAAATATTCTCCTATTTCATGAAGAAACTGGTGACGGCATTACAGCATTATGATAATGACGAATTAAAATTCATAAGCGAAGTGATTGCAGAAGAGATTTCAGCTTACAACGACAAAGAGAAGGAATATAACCCCATACTGTTCAATCCAAAGCTCAGATTGTATGTTGAAAGAAAATTGAAAGAATGGGCGAAGAGATTCAATGAAGAAATAAAAATTAATATGATTAAAGTTTTTAATAACAAAAACTCTACGTTTCAAGAGTTTTTCTCGTTGCTAGACGTTTTGTTCAATCACAAAGATATAGCCAGATTTAAAGGATACTTAAAAAGTTTTAAGGAATACCCGAAGCACAATAACAGATTTGAATTATACCAATTGATAAAGGAAGTGCTGAATTTCACAATCATAGAGAGATACTTAAAGAAAAACCCGTTAACTAAACTACGATTGGAAAATTCAATTTCTTCATTATTCGATGTTGGTAACGAAGAAGATTCGACTATGTTGAATGATGCTAGAAAGAATGTGGAATATGTTGAGTATCGGCCTATGCCCACGGTGGAGCATAGGCCAGTACCGAGCTGCGCGATGTCGCCCACGCGGCGAAATACTGTCATATGAGTATTTAATGAACACTTCCAAGAGAGAAGTAACAATTACAAATGTTATTTAATAATATTTTACGTCTTTCTTTTATTCTGACTGACTTACCTAAACACTAGCCAAGTGTCGAAAGAATGCACTGAAATCTGTAGAAAATATGGTCAAATCAATAAAATATTGAACACTAAGGATACCTCTTGAAACCGTTAGAATCTAAATTTAAATAACTAATTTCAATGACTTTTGTAAATAACTGCACTTTAATTTTTAAATGGGAAATCGATTAGGAAATACCTAAAGGGAGGTATATCTAGGAAAAGGGGGTTTTAGGTCTTTGCTTAACTTACTCGCCAAAACTGTATCACCTCATTCAATATGTAAGTCATGCAGTTGACAATAAAGCCATTGATTTCAGCTCGAGTTTTAGCAATATCAAAAAATTGCCATATAAAAATAAATAAAACAATTCAATAAGTCAATAAAATTTTAATAAACATACAAAATATTCAGTCGATTATTAAATGCATTTTGTTCTATTACATTACAGATTACTTAATAATTCTACTACAATTGCCGAGGGCAAATCGCTATCGACTTTTACAACGAGAACAACCGTTTAATTTCGGCTTTGTATAGCGTAATCTTTCATACATCACCTATGTGACGTATTTCAAGATCGATTGACTCAATTGGATTAATGAAGTAAATGAATGGAAGTTATTTTACACATAACAGGGTCTATTTAGTTCGATGAATGTAATGGTGATGAAAAATACACTAAATATATTATTTGCCAAACTAGTACCTTGCATTCTTAGATAAACAATAAACTACTACTACATGCACAATCACGAAGAAATGTCAACCAATAAATGTCGGAGTCGCTTGACACAGTACGTTATTATATATTGTTATATTCATCATAATCAGCTCATTAAACGTCCCCACCGAGGGGCACGAGCCTACCCGTATAGGGTGTATAGCTCTTAGTCGTCCTTAGGCCCAGTGCGGGTTGGACTACTTCACGCACACCATTCGAATCTCTTCGCAGGCGTGCATGAAGGTTTCCTCACGATGTTTTCCTTCACCTTAAGAGCGTCGGATAACGTACATATATTTTTCGAAAATTCGAAGATACATTGGTACGTGTCGGGATTTGAACCTCAGCCCTCCCGGTAGGAAGGCGACAGTCCACACCACTGAGCCAACGACGCTCTTATATATATTGTTATATTGATAACATAAAATTAGTCATTGCAAGAGTACAAAATCAAAAGCACAAGCACACTACTGTGTCATTATGACATGTAGCGAGCGACGTAATCATGGATGAAAATTCTGCCAAATGACACGATAGGTGGAGTTTTGACACGGGCACTTTTCGAGTGAAATAGGCATGATGACTGGGTCCTGGAATCGTAAGAACTATTTATATTATTAAAATCTGGGTTAAAAATAACGATGTGCTTACCCTCAGCTCGAAAACTCATGTTTAAGAATTTTATTAGTCTTCAAAGATGGTGGTGGGCAAGTCCATTTTTAATGTACATTAATTGTCAAAAAATATTTAATATAATATTATTATAATATTATATATAATATTTATTTCAAAATTAGCTGGTTATCCCTTTCTAGAAGTCGATGTGCAATATTGAATTCTGGGTAGTATAATACAATACATTTAAAATAATGTAAAAATTAGATATACACTATACTATATTTAACTTTATGCTTTGTATAATAGAGTTCATGCATAAAAATCAACATTCATCATCATCATTACAACCTAGAAAGTCCACTGCTGAACGAAGGCCTCCCCTAATGATTTCCACGCGGACCGATCCCTTGCAGTTGACATCCATCTGCTACCTGCCACCTTAACCAGATCATCAGACCATCTGGTTGGGGGTCGGCCTACGCTTCGTTTTCCGTTACGCGGACGCCACTCGAGAACCTTTCCGCCCCATCGGCCATCGGTTCTACGCACTATGTGCCCTGCCCACTGCCACTTCAACTTGCTTATCCTGTGGGCTATGTCGGTCACTCTAGTTCTCCTACGGATATCCGTGTTCCGGATCTTATCGCGTAGGGAAACACCTAACATAGCCCTTTCCATAGCACGTTGAGCAACTTTAAGCCTATTTAAGAGGCCCTTAGTAAGCGACCACGTTTCACTTCCGTATGTAATAACCGGCAACACACACTGGTCAAAGACTTCGTCTTCAGACACTGAGGTATTTTGGACGAAAAGATCTCCTTAACTTCCCGAACGCTGCCCATCCTAATTGGATTCGACGCGAAACCTCCTGCTCGAAGTTGGACCTACCCATTTGAACTACTTGTCCCAGGTACACATATTCGTCTACAACTTCGAGTTCAGAACTTCCAACTGATATTGGTATGGGCACAACATGGATATTGACTTTCGTCTTGTCCATGTTCATTTTAAGACCCACCTGTTGCGAAGCTCTGTTAAGGGTATTGAGCATAGTACCTAAATCCTCCATGGATTCTGCCATGATTACTATATCATCGGCAAATCGAAGATGAGTGATGTACTCGCCATTGACGTTGATGCCAAGTCCTTTCCAATCGAGCAGCTTAAACATATCTTCCAATGCAGCTGTGAACAGTTTCGGAGATATAACGTCTCCCTGTCTCACTCCTCGGTGCAATTGGATAGGTTGTGTAAGCTCTTCATGTACGGACTGACATAGTGGCGCTCTCGTACAAACTTCTCAATACTTCGATATAGCGGTAATCGATATGGCACCGTTGGAGGGCTTGAAGCATAGCCCAAGTCTCGATCGAATCGAAGGCTTTCTCATAGTCCACAAACGCCAAGCATAATGGCCGATTATACTCTCCGTCTTCTGTATAACCTGCCGCAGCGTATGTATGTGGTCTATGGTGCTGAAGCCTTTGCGGAACCCGGCTTGTTCGGGAGGCTGGAAGTCGTCAAACCTACTAGCGAGACGGTTCGTGATGACTCTAGAAAACAGCTTGTAAATGTGACTCAATAGCGTGATGGGTCTATAATTCTTCAACAAGGTTTTGTCGCCTTTTTTGAAGAGAGCACCACCACGCCATTGCTCCACACTTTAGGCGTCATACCATCACGGATTACGGAATTAAAGAGCTTCTGAAGGGTCTTAAGCACTGGCGTGCCACCTGCTTTCAAAAGCTCTGCGGTAATTCCGTCCTCCCGGGAGCTTTATTACTCTTGAGCTGTTTCAGAGCCATCCTAATCTCGCACAAAGTGACCTCCGGGATATCCTCAGATAGGTGACGGGTTAACTTAGCTCTCGGGTCTTCGGCTAAGTTTGAAGCGGGAATCTGTGTAGCGGTATATAACTCGCTGTAGAACTTCTCAATCTCCCTCAAAATCTCTGGTTTGGATGAGACTACATTTCCGCCGTTGGTCTTCAAACTAATCAGCTGGCTTTGCCCAATAGACATGTTCCTCGCAAACACCTTCGAACCTCTGTTCTGTTCTATTGCCTCTTTAATACACTTTGTATTAAAGTGACGAACATCGCGTCGCAAAATCAACATTATTTTATTGCAATTAATGATCTGATGTCGACACAATAAAATATCTATTTAATTCCTAACTTATCAGGGGTCAACCGATCGATTTAAACTTTTTTGAGAAAATTATTATTAAAATATGACTTACAGTATAAATTCACAATTTCGCTTTTATTATGAATCATAATTTATCATTACTTTATTAACACAATTTCCGATACTAAAGTTATAATAAAACACACAAGTCCCGTTTCAATATTCATAGTTCATTTTAGAGAGTATTTTTTTTTATTAAAAAAAGTTTACAGAAAAATATATTAATATACATTAATTAATACCTTTTCACAAAACACGAATAACTAAAAGGCTAACAAATAAGGGATTTTACAACAAATAAAAAGTGACTAGATGGAAAAAAAACATACACTTGTTTGCTCTTAAACTAAGTAAATTAAGGCCCGTATTCTAAAACGAGAATTAATTGATCTTCACTTAAGTAGAGTGAGATAGCGCTCTATACGATATATAGCACCATCCCTTTCAAACTCATTTAAGTATAGATCAACGTTGAGTCTCATTTCAGAATACGGGCCTAAGATCAAAATAATTATTAATAATTAATAGTATTCAGATCAATTAGCGATCAGTCTTAAGCCCACAACTCACTAAATTGGAGCGTTACACAATTTCAATATCTAAACATTTACCCATCTAGAGTTAGACGTTACTTTATCCACCAGTGGACATCGATCGCACACTACACAAAGATTTATACGTATTGAAGGGAAACCAATTGAGAACCATCTGCGCTCGCCAATTGCCCGGTGAAGCTGTAAAGGCCATCTGCGGCCAACAGCAGTAGTCAATTCGAAAAAAGTCCTAAAACATAAATACAAATTACTTAGTCCACCAGTAGACATTCAACCCACCCTCACATAACTTCCCTAGATGACTAACAAAGCATCAATTACATTTACATAACACACAACCTTTGCCCAGCCATGTCCAGCAGTGACATTCATCCCTCACCTCACATGATGAGTCCCCTTCCTGCGAGTAGTGCATCACGG